>CAKNWU010308757.1:0-17527 GCA_932072015.1 Andricus quercustozae
GACCATGCTCTACCGATACATGGCTACGATAATAGGCTACCTACTATCGGCACAATAATGATAGGCATCTGCCTTTGAAGCTTAACAGCTCAGCAAAAAAAAAAAGCTAGAGTAATAAGTTAATAGTCATTTGAAAGCTGGGAGTGTTACACGTAAATGAGCTTGAAGAGGTTAATGTAAAAATTTTGTTGTGCTTTGCAGACAGAAAAATATTTTAAAAAGCAAGGAATTTCGGGCACATTTAAGAAGAGTCAAGTTTGGAGGATTATTTCTTATACAAGAGGCAATGGGAAAAATTCGAAAAAATTCATGAATATGACGAAAACAATTGTGAACAAATTGCAGTTCACCAATTTGAGAAATAATAAAAATTGTTGCTTAAAATTACAAAAATGTACAACTATACTATCTTCAGTTCTGATGAAAATATTAAAGCGATTCAAACTTCAAACTGTAACGGATAGTCTCCGTAATTCTTTATAGTATCCCGGAAGGATGTGATTGTTTTATTTTTTGTGAAAATCGCGATATTTTCGGACATTTTTTATGTTGTTAAGCTTCAAAGGCAGATCTATCATTTTTGCGCCGATAGTAGATATATGTACTTATCAACTTGTTCTAATCTCTCATCAATTTAGGACAATGTTGCACATTGTTTTCTCACCTTTTCCTTCAAACACTATGACTTTTGTTTTATTTACGTTAATTTCGAGGCCCATGCTCTTCATGCTTGAATTAAGTTTATTCAGCATTCTTTCCAAGTCCTCGATTGATTCTGCCTTAACAATCTTGTCATCTGCGAAAGCTAACCCACGTACCCTCACTGTCTCCATATCTACACCTTCTTCGTCGAAGAGGGCCATTCTTAGACACTTGTCCATAAATATGATAAGTAGCCATGAGGAAATAACGCATCCTTGTTTAACGCCTTGCATAATATCGAACTAGTCACTCAGTTTCCCATTAGTCCTTACACAAAAAACTTTCTTTCCTACTTTCAAACTTTTTTCTGTTATCTGTCTCAGCCAAATATTTGATTCGTACATGATCTTCCTGGCATAAATCCACTTTTGACTTTCCATATCTTTTCTTCTGTTATTTTCATTACCCTGTGGATAAGTATTTTTTATTATATTTTACTTACGGTACTTAATAAGCTGATACCTCTGTAATTATTGCAGTAACTGAACAAATGCCCCTTCTTTGGTGTTTGGCTATCTAAAGCTATTGCTCCATGGAGACAGAAAAAATATATAAACAAAGTTTCCGACATTCGGAAGAGAAACATATTTCGGACATTCGAAATTGAATAGAATAAAAAAAATTTAATAGACTTTTTTCAGTATATTCTTACAATTGACGAATTAAAAAATTACCCGTTTATAGATAACAAATTTCAATTTAGAGTGTTCTAAAAAATGAAATGTATTGTTTTTCAAAATCGGAATGAACAAATTTAAAATTGTAGCTCCAAAAATTTAACATGTTATATTTCGAATTTTGCAGAACTGAAAAATTGCACTTGCAAACATTAAAAATTTCCAATTGAATTGTTAATTGTACTATTTTTGTGAAAAGCATACACATATTATTTCTAAATCTCTGATTGCATTTGATTGCAATAGCATACGCGTGTATGTCCCTCATAAATTCCCGTACGAACATTCTTAAATTTAGAAATTCTATCAAAATTTGAAAATCTACCTAACTATTAAATCCTGGCAGGATGGATCGTATTGGAAACAGGATAAAATCAGGGTCTTAAACAACGACCATAATTTTATAAAACCGTATATTATTATCTAACAAAATAGATCCTTATATATACTCTACTACACTAAAATATTTTAGTATAGTAAGAAAAAAACAATTAGTAGGTAACTAAAAATAACGTACGTTATGTTTTAGGAGCGCCATATGCATCAGGCATTCGTTCGATCGTGTATCGATGTTGGGCGACGTACATAATTGGAACTCCCGGAATTTTGCGGATTCTCCTCTTCAAGTCCTTATCGTTCGTCGCTACAATGTAGCATTTGTGCTAAAAATAAAAGGACAACATTAATATTGGTAAATTATTGTAATCGTGAATCTAAAAATAGAGGGATTCTATAATTAGAAACTGCTCGCCGTATGTCGGAGTCATTTTTTTTACTACTGCGCCATGTGCTTAGAGTTCTTAAATTCTCGAGAATTTAAGTTCGGGTTAGATACTGTTAAAATATTAAAATTTTGTGTTGTAAGCTATCTAAATTTGAATTTATCGCCCATTTATCAAGAATTGAGTTGAAATTGGAGGTTATGTTGACTTTGGATCGTTCTCATAAATTCTTAAAGAATTTTTCCGCCTATTATATTCTCGGTCATATTCTCATTCTCGTTACCGTTCTCAAAGCAATATAACAGACTCAGAACTCTACACGTGCTCGGATTCTAATAGCTTTTTGTATAACTTACTTGCGTTACTCGGTTGACGATACAATTATCAGCATATGTGCCTCTGTGGTTACATTGCAGCCTTTCGAATCTCGGATCTTTTATAATTTTCAGAGCGATTTTATATTTTTGACCGAGTTTTTCCAATTCACCCACGACACAATCTGTTATGTAGGGAATACATTTTGCGTAGAGGCACTCCATCATATTTTGTATGATATCGAGTTTGTTTTTGATCGAGAAGTTTACGAAATTCGTATCAATTAGAATGTGATAGGGTGGCCCTAATTGTGTGTTGTACTCGAAGAAAAGAGCTGACGATTGTTGCGGCCTGAAATTGAAAAATAAAAATGATACATTATTTTATAATAATGAATTATGTATTATATTCATGAATTATTAATATTTCATTGTCACCCATGTTTTCCTTGTTTACTTACACTGCACTCACTTTTTCTCTAGGATCTTCTGGCTTTTTTTTCTTTGGTGGCGCACGTTTTTCCGGCTTTCTGAAAAATAAATTAAATCGGCATTGGTTACAGATTTGTATACTTTTTATTAGATACGTCTACATTTTATTAAAGCTTATATAATATATTTTTTATTTGTTAAAATCGAGTTTTTGTATTGTCAAAAAAGGCAGTTTTTTGTATTGCCAAAAAAGAATCAATTCGTTAAATACAACTGCAAAACGATACCTTTCTTCCATGACATTTAACTCAGCCGCGTCGATAAAAACAATTTTTTTTTCTTGTCATGTCATGCTATAATTATCCTTGTATATTAAATCGTATATGGAAAAAGGTGTTTTTTCTCACCCCATTCATGTCGCTTGGTTTTATAGGCTGTTTATAATAAACGATATAATAGCACTGCATGAAAGTAAAACGTAAGTACGCAGTGTTGTTTATAGTTCAAAATGTGTGCAGTAAATTATGAAGACAAGTGAGTTGAAGTGCATCTTTTGTTGTCTAAAAAGACTTCGTACTTCGAGGGATAATGATGCAATAACTCATTCTTAATAATAACTTTATAGTTACGTCCAACCATCATTATTGAAATAATTATTTTTAAAGAATGTAACAATAATTGATGATAAAACGAAAATTTGAATAACAATTTTTTTAATTCTCTGAAAAGTCTCTCAAATTATTCTTATTGAAACTAGAATAATTACTGAATAATTCATATTTATTTAAAAGGTTTTAGCAAGTAAGTAAAGTATCATTGTACAAGTCATTAATTCATTTAAAAATATTTGTTGTCGAATTTCTTTTATTGTGCGTCTCAAATATTCTCCAAATGATATTTTTTATGGCAGTACAAAACTTGGATTACTAAAAGAATAACAAATTTCTGTCGCACATAGGATAATATAAGGAGAGAACATTTATTTTCTGAAATATATTCAAAAGCCTTTTTAATTTAATTTTAACAGTTCATTGATATCTTCAATATTATTTTAATTGTACTCACATTCGAGGATCACTGAGGCTGATCATTTTCTTCATTTGAGCAAACTTCTGCATCACCACCCTCCGAGTCTTTTTATTCTTTCCCTGTAAACACAGTAAAAAAACTTAATTAAAACTCCCATGTTTCATATTCAATTCATATTGCGAACCTGAAAAAATTATATTTTAATGGAATTATCAAATTGCAGTAAATGCCCTGAGAAATACATTCTAAGATAATTACATAAAACAAAAGCCTTCTAAATTAAACAATTTTTATGTTGACTTATTGCAGGCATAAACCATTTTCACTCTGAACATTCATAACGGAAAATAGCTAAATTTGATACGTTTAAAATTGAATAATTTCAAACTCAAAGTGTGGAAAATAAAACACTAAAAATGGCAGAACTATTAACGTTTTCAACTGAAAATAGTAAAATTCTGACTGTTTAGAATTTAAAATTATTGGCCCAGGAAATTCTTTGATTTAACGCTTTTAATTCTAAATAAGTTGAAGGATTCAATTCAAAATTGTTCAACTTCGCAAACTCTTAATTTGAAATTGCCTGAACTAAAAAGTTCTAATTAGAAATTATTCAGATTTGCGTTTGGAAATTTTTTTTATTTAAAATTGTAAATGTACAGAATGCGATCAAATTACTTTCAAGTTGATCAAACTCTAAGGCTTAAAGTGAACCATAACCAACCTCTTATTTTTTACTTATTCTTTCTTCGTATTTTTTTATACAACTAAAAATTCAACATGTTTCGAAACGAATTAAGATATCCTCATCAGGGATTATTTGTATGAAAACTACAAGGTTTTAATAATAGAATCTTATGATAATTAAAACTCACATTATTTGTCTAATTTTGCATTCATTAGTAAAAAATTGATAAACGCATAAAAATGATTTTTCATAACAAGAATAAAGAAACAATTTTAAACTAAAAAATAAGCTGATCCCAATTTTTGTTTTGTAAAATAAATAAACCACCTGTCTCTAATCAGACAAAAAGGAGGCAGTTTGGAAATTTAATTTTGAATTGTAAATCTTTTTCATGCTTTGTTGGCATTGCTTTGTCATAAGAAAGTAAATTTAATTTCAACCTTTAATAAAATTGTTTAAATAGAGACACTAAACTCATGATTCGTTCCAATCAGCAGGGTTTGCTTATGAATAGTTTAGGAGTTCTTTTAATTGAGGCCAAATAATTTTTACCTCAATTTCTTGAAAGAAATATTTTTATTTAAATTTTTGCATAAAGAATGTTTTAAATATTACCAACTTTAGAAATGTATCCATTTTTTGGATTGTTGCTTCTCCTTTTTGGAAAACGTAATAATCTATTAAATAGATTGGTTCAGAATCAACCACAAAAACAATTAAAACACTTTTGACCCTTTGAATTAAAAACCATTCTAATAAAGATAAAGCAATGTAAAGCTATATGATTAGAAAGTTGTTGAAAATACACTTTTCACTTCACTATAGTAATTAACAACAAATAGCATACAGTATTTTCACAATTCTTTTTTTTCACAAGTAACTTTCCCGCAAGGAAATGTAAGTTTTATGTTTAGGGCATGAAAAAAACTTCATGTCTGAAAAGAAGTAGCAATTTAGTCTACAAAATTATCGTATAAATCATCAACAATATTGGCAAATGAACGAAACAACTGTTGTTTATCATGATTATCACGTTAATCACTAAGCCTAACCTTACTTTTAAAACACGTGTTCGTTTGCTCCAAAATATAAATATTGCGTGAAAATTTAGAGTAAAACTTGAAAGCTTACCATTGTGATATATAACGCAACCTTAAAAACTCGATTTCACTTGAATTTTCTTTTAAACTTTCCAAAAATGTCTGCAAAAATCTATGAAAGAAACACGAAGAAAAACATCTGACACGATCAGTGATAGGCAACACACACAAACAGAACAGCAAACCATCAGCAAACTGTTCATTGCTGTTAACTGATTGGTGCGAACCACGCATGCGCAGTTATTGAAAAGTCTTGGCGCTTATTTTTAAATCCTACATGTTTTAAATCAGTAATTGTTTAAAAAATTCAATTAAAATTGTAATAACAATAAAAAAAGAATGTATGAATTAACTAATATAAAAAATAATGAAGTGAGATAATTTATTATTGCCTGAACAAAGTTTATTTCTTCTGAAAGGTGAAATCGGGTGAGACCCGTCTGACCACGTCGGAACGTCGCTCTCGCTCACGTCAAAGAGAGGTTATCTTTTCAAGAAGAAAGTAATTTTTATTTTATCAAAGAAATTAAATAAATAATAATAATGAGCAAAATAGAACATGTCGGACAAATAAATCTAAATAAATTTTTTATTTGCTATTAGAATTAGGTGAAAAGAAGGTAGGATTCCGGAAAAATTGATAAAAAACAAGTATTCAAATTGAAGTAGAAACTGCCTTAGCGGTCAGGCATTGAAGTGAACGCCACATCTCGAGTCGACACGGACACGTTGGCTCGTTGACTCTACATCGAATAGTGTCGCAGTCGCATGCATGCATCAAGTTTTTGTACATCTTGTGTACTTGTCAGTTGTAAAAAGTGTTAATCACAGGCTGCGGGGCATAACCCAATACGTAAACAATTACTAAATAATCTTATATGAGTCACATTTTTTACTCCCATGCAAGGTGAGTGAAAATTTAATTCAAATTGTGCACAGCAACAAGTATAATGAAAGATAGTAGGTTAAGTTGAATAGGTTAATGGCCAATGACATTTCCAAACATATATAGTTGACCGGATTCTCATTTTAACGGGACATTATACCGATTAATTTTAGCCGTTGTAGTACCAATTTTCGGTATAACCTATTTAGTCCATCTTCATTGTGTGTTATTAACAAAATTATTGCCTCTTTAGTGTTCTACTTCCTTAATGATTTTAACTTTTTTTTAACTTTCCCAAACATTGTAATCTTCCAGCCGTTCAAACCTTTTTTTTAAGTGTACGATGTTGAAAAATAGCAATTCAGTTTTTAAAATTTCAATGAGAATCCTATGTTTTGAATTGATAACCGTTAATGTTTTCTTTATCTTTTTGCTTCCTCTTTGTCAAAAAATGAGGTTTTAAAAAAGAAATGTCCGCGCGCGCGTGTGTGTACTATTTTTATGATAAATCGAAAATAAGTTCAGCTTTCTGGGTCATAGAATTTGCAGGGATTGTAGTTCTAATTGATGCCCATTATTGACTAAGTTTAGGGCTGGATCAGATCTGAATAAACTTTTTTTCGATTTTATATTCTGCTCAAAAATCGTTTTTTAACCAAAAAGGTTCAGGTTAATTCATTAAATATCGTAAAAGTGACAAAAAAATAATTTGAAAAATTCGAAATTTTTAATAATTCTTATGACAGTATATTGACAGCAATCTCAGATCCTGTAAACTAAGTTTTTTTAACACGGGGTGGTATTTTGTTGATATAGATATAGATATTCGATAGAATGTGTATAGCTATTTCCATACAAGTAAAATTGTTGTTATATTAGGAATGTAGCAACATAATATATAACAGATTTATTCATTTTGACAAGATGAATAGATTGATGCATTTAGAAACATTCTATGACCAAATGAAGTTATGACATTTACAGATATGTCATTTTTTCTAACGTTTGTAAGAGAAAAACTTTCTTAATTAAAGACGCACCACATAATAAAGTAGTAAACGCGCCCAAACTACTTTGCAGCGGTTTTATTATTGAAAATCTTTATAGTTAAAAGTTCTAATATATTCGGAAATTTCAATAAAGGTTATGATTATTTTTTACCTGTGAAATTTATGATCTTTGAAAGAAATTTATAACAATTCTTATTTCTAATTTCCTTTTTCAGAGCTTTACAATGAAAATAGTCTACTTTTTTGAAAGTAAGTAATTTCATTAAAGCAGTACGAAACTGAAAGTTGAACAAACAATTCTATCATTATCAAGCTCAAAATTATAAGCCTAATATTTATTTACAAATCTTAACATCTAACTCGTGTTTAAGACACGAACATGAAAATTTGGAATGATATTGATTTATATTGAAATTGTTATTTCAGAACACGAGTTAAAAAAAATATAATTTTTAACATTCAGAAATGATATTTAAAATTAAATTGTACTTTGGCTTTATGAATCCTTTTACCATCATTTCTTTTTAATACTAAGAAAAATAGAACAACTGAAAAAATGAAATTTTCTCTATTTATTGGTTTATTGAGACAGAACTAAATGAAGAAATTCAATTTGGTTGACTTATTCTCGACAATGTTTAAAATATCTAAAAAAATTGTAAGAAAACCTGAAAGTATAATTGGTATTTTAGTAGAATGATGTTTATAAGTTACATAAATATCAGTTAAAGTCTAACATTGTTTATTTAATATCGCTATTTTGAAAAAAAATCGTCTTTCGGCGTAAAAACTTACGTAGCGACTTCAAATTTAGTTTAATCTAATAAAAATAGGCGATCATTACAGGGTGCACTGTAGTGCGTATCGAAAAATAAAAAGTTGTTTGCGCAAAGTTCTAATAGCAATGAAAACTTTCTTTTGGGAGTCAAAAACACTCCCCTAAAGTTTGCTAAAAAAAATGCCTTCTGTCACCGCATCGTAGATATAGGTAAAAATCCCAAAAAACGAAGCACTTCTTCAAATTTGAAGAGCAAAAAATTTTTTTTAAGATTTAAATTATCAATAAAAATAGTTCAAAGCAACTCGATTTATACCTGCATAGCAATAATTCCATTAAAATATTTTTTGCCCTCCCGAATTAACCTTGAAATTTCAAAATATCGAAAAAAGTCGACTTTTTCGCTATTTTCTTAGAGTTACGGTAAATTTCTGGACTATTTGACCATATAATATGTGATATACGCCAATTAGAATGTATTTTCAATGTAATTTTGAATTACAAGAAAATATTTAAAAGTGATATATTGCTCTTTATTTCACCGAAAATTAATTTTATTGTCAACTAAAGAGCAATATATCACTTTTAAATATTTTCTTGTAATTCAAAGTCAATAAAAATTATTTTAATGTTAACCTTCCGCATATATTATTGTTGTAACATATTGTAAATACATTCTAATTGACGTATATCGCACATTATATGGTCAAATATCCCAGAAATTTACCGTAACTCGAAGAAAATAGCGAAAAAGTCGACTTTTTTCGATATTTTGAAATTTCAAGGTCACTTAGGCAGGGTAAAAAATACTTGAATCATTTTTTGATATATTGGTATAAATCTACTTGCTTCGAACTATTTTTTCTAATAATATATGTACCCAAAATTAATTTTATTTCCAAATAAAGAGCAATATATCACTTTTAAAGATTTTCTTGTAATTCAAAGTCAATAAAAATGATTTTAATGTGAACATTTCGCATATATTATGTTTGCGACATATTCAAAATACATTCTAATTGACGTATATCACACATTATTTGGTCAAATAGTCCAGAAATTTCCCGTAACTAGAAGAAAATAGCGAAAAAGTAGACTTTTTTCGATATTTTGAAACTTCAAAGTCAATTCGGGAGGGTAAAAAATATTTTAATGGAATTATTGCTATACAGGTATAAATCGAGTTGCTTTTAACTATTTTTATTGATAATTTAAATCTTAAAAAAAATTTTTTGCTCTACAAATTTGAAGAAGTGCTTCGTTTTTTGTGATTTTTACCTATATCTACGATGCGGAGACAGAAGGAATTTTTTTGTTATCAAACTTTAGGGGAGTGTTTTTGACTCCCAAAAGAAAGTTTTCATTGCTATTAGAACTTCGCGCAAACAACTTTTTATTTCTCGATACGCCCTAGTGCACAGTCTTCCCCTTTTTTTCTTAGTTCCCCTTTTCTCATGAAATTCCCCTTTTTCTCCTATTCTCAAAAAACTTCCCCTTTTATCATTAAATATACGATATTTGGATCACGCGATATCTTTAAAATAAGTGTTTCAAATTTTTTGAATATACAATAAAAAATTAGTCATTTTGATGATTCCCATTCGAAATTATAGTAAGGAAGAAATGACGAATCTTGGAAATAAATATTTGTGAGAACGATGTTAAACATATCAAAATTATGTATTTAACTAAATCTTTTTTTTCTCAGACTTTTTCATATCACTGTGAATGGATTTCCAACGACCTAAGTATATCCAATTTTTAAAAATAAATTATTTAATGGCAGAAATCATTGAAATATCATTGAAAATTATTTAAAAATATAAAATTTCTTATAAAAAGATTGTTTGTTCTTTTCGAGATATAAAAATAAATGTTTAATCTTTCTCCTATTTTTCCTTTTTTCGTGAGAAAATCACCCTATTTCCCCTTATTTGAGCTCATTTAGCGCTGTGATCCCTGTCATTATCTTATCAAAAGAAAGAAATTTACTTGTAAAGATTTTGGCAAATCCAAAAAAAGGGATTCCATGTGGTACCCTAGCGTACATTACACATTTTGTATAAATGTGTTATTCAAAGCGATGAACTTTTTTCTGTTATTAAAAAATACTATTCTTTCAGTTTACACAGCGGCTAAAAGATGCGAATTGTACAGTTAAGAAGAAATCGCTTATTTCAATTAAGTGTTGGAGCTTTTTTCGCTCTTGTGATTCTGTATACACTACTATCATTCGCATCGGATGATCACGTAAAAACTATTAAGGGATACCTAGTCAAAAGCTCTATACAGGTAATAGTATTTATTATTTAATACTCGTTTTAATAGTCGTATTATTTTGTAATATTATCAATATTCATCGTGCTTAAACATATACAATCTAATATTCTTTAACTGATATATTTGAACTAAGAAGGATTAATTACAATATGTACCATTACTTAAATAATAAAATTATCATCAGCGGCAATGAAAAACTAAAATTAATCCCTCATGCCTTATATTTTTCTAATAAAATATTTTTTAAATCGCTTGCAATTTTACACAATCTATATTATTACATTCTCATCATAATTTGAAGGTATTAGTTTTACGTGAAAACTGACTATCTCGAATTTCTATAAGACGCACGCCCTAAGCGCGCTCAAACTTTCGGGCAGATTTTTTTTTCCGTAATCGGCTATTTTGTAAGTCATCGTAAATATTGCAAATTTAAACGATTGCACATTGCTCATTAAGTCATTAAAAATTGAAAATTGTATTTAAACAATTTCAATGTGAACCTGTTAGAAATTAAAGAACGCCAATTATTAATTTTAAATTTTAACTTCAAACCTTCAGAATTGAATAATTTGAAACTTGAAGCTGTTCCAAGTTGTTTAACTGAAAATTGAGATCGTTAAGAATTTTACATATTTTTAAGCAGAGGCATTCAAAATTAAACAACTTCTACTTAAAAGTACAGAATTGAATTATTCAAAATAGCACATTAACAAATTTTAGACATATAGTAACGGCATTTGTAATCTAAATGTCACCTCTAAGTAAAAATGCTTGCTTTCCCTAAAACATGAAATAACAGTACGTTTGTGACGCATTTCGAATATTTTTATTAAATTAAGCTTCCTTAGATTTAATTATTTCATTCTATTTATTTTACTAACTAATTTTAAGTACTTTTTATACTTTTCAGGAGCCTGTTCTAGTAGATGGATTGGGTAACTTTGAACCCAGAGATGTAAAACCCAGGACTGGACCTGGCGAATATGGAAAGCCTCACATTTTAAGAGACGAGCAACAAAACGATATTCAGCAGTCTGAATCTGAGTATGGGATGAATATGGTCTGTTCGGATGAAATTTCTTTAGACAGAGCCATTCCAGACACGAGACCTGCAGAGTACGCCCCCTTCTTCTTAAACGTTGCTTTATTTTCATTCTGATTCACTTCGTTTGTCATAATTTTTATTAACCTATTTTCTTATTTACTACAGATGCAAGCACTGGAATTATCCCGAAAAATTACCTCGCACGAGCGTCATTATCGTTTTTCACAATGAGGGTTGGTCAGTTTTAATGAGGACTGTTCACAGCGTCCTGAACAGAACACCTCCTCAATTTTTGGAAGAAATTCTTCTTGTGGATGACTACTCAGATAAAGGTTTGCCATTAATCTAAAAGCTCCAAACACATTTTATACTCAGGGGTCGCACTTACGCAACTGTTGACTATTTTCCACTATTTCGAAAAAATGCCACAAAGAGCACTATTTTCTCGTAATTGCCTGCTAATTATTTTTCATTTCTTCACTTTCCCTTTCAAAATATTTTCGAATTTCAATTATAAGCTAAAATAACATGTCAGCCATCTGAATTACAGAAATATACATTATACATTGGCAAATAGTCTCAAACGCTAACGTGTACAAAAATTAATTTAAAATACTATAAATTCATCTATTCTTCATTATTTTCCATTTTAGACCTTGTATTCTACGACGTTTTCGACATTTTGAAGAAAAATCTTCTAAAATTCTACCATTTTAATTTGTAACACTTATTGGTTGAATATATTAAACTTTTAAATTTCCGAACTCGAATAACTTAACGTTCGATTACTAAAAAATGGACGAATTCATATTTCAATCGTACTTTTTCAGATTATATTTTCCAATGAATGCCTTAATTGTCTATATTATTTAACTTGAATATCGCAAAAAAATTAATGCGTTGGAATAGGGGAAAAAATGAAAATCAAGTGACTTATAAAATTCACACTTAGCAATTTTGAATAAATAGCAATTATTACAAACTTAAAAATTTTCTGCATTCTTTCAGTTTCTGTTTTAAAATATAGTTCAAATTAGAAATCCTTTCCCAATGAATAAGAATTCCAATAGAAAAGATTCGAATGAAGTTGAAATTAAACAACGGAAGAGAAAATTGATTTTTTTCGACTTTATAAGATGTTAAATTTACAAAAAAACTAAAAAACAACAATTATTCCAAATTTAAATAACTTTTAAATAAACAAAAAGTAAAAATGTAGATAACCCAGGTTCAAAATACATTTAAACTATAAACTTGCTTCATTTGAAAATCATGCAAGTTGAATCAACGGCATGGAGCAATTCAATAATTAAAGAATAATTAAGATATGCGGCCGTAAATAAGAAAGTTAATTTATTTTTAAATCATTTAAAGTATACAGAATATCCTGGCATTTAAACATACTTCAAAATTAAATATATCTTGTTTGAAGGAAACGCATTAATTTTATTTGAATTCGTGAAGTAGGAATCAATTTTTCAAGATTTTTTTTTATCTTTGCAAATATTTAAAAAGACATGGAATTTGGAAATCAAAATTCTGTAGCAACCCGGGTATAAGAATTTAAATAAAAAAGTCTGATTCATAATTTCATCAAATTATAACAAAATATTAAAACAGCATATCTGTAAATTAGGATTAGAATCTACATAAAAATTCTTTTAGAAATTCATAATGCAAGTATAATTTGCAAATCCGTAGGATTTTATGCTGGGTACAAGAGGATTCAAGTTACTGCATATTGTTTATTATTTTGTGTATTTTTTATACGTATAGCGTTTGATCTAATTTTCTTTAAAAAAATATTACTAATTGTAGTTCCTTATCTGAAACTTTTACTCTGTATTCCCAAAGAAATAAATTTTTCGTAGTTTCATGTGACTTACGTCACTAACGCGTGATTTATATGTTTATTATTTGACAAATTTTTTTCAAAATGTATGCTATTTATGACACTACTTTTTTATCTCTGCAGTGAGTGCGAGCCCTGCCTTTAAGATTTAATTTTATAATTAAATGTTTTGCTTCAACATTGGACATTTAATTATCACTTCACAGAAAATCTGAAAGGAGAGTTGGAGTCATACATAGAAAAATGGGACGGAAAGGTGAGATTGATAAGGAATCACGAGAGACAAGGTTTGATACGAACGAGATCGCGAGGAGCTCGAGAAGCGACAGGAGAAGTTATTGTCTTTTTAGACGCTCATTGCGAAGTCAATGTTAATTGGTTGCCGCCTCTATTAGCCCCAATTGCTGTGAATAAGTTTGTAATTTTTAATATATATATATATATATATAAAATTTAAGGTTTTTAACAACTTTTACATTTCTAATTGAAAAATATGTTTACAGCAACGTTATGACTGTTCCCGTAATCGATGGAGTTGATCACAAGACTTATGAGTACCGACCAGTTTATCAGGAAGGACACCTATATAGAGGAATTTTCGAATGGGGAATGTTATATAAGGAAAATGAACTACCTAATCGGGAATCTAAAACCCGTCCTCACAACAGCATGCCATACAGGTATTAAAAATTGTGATAAACGATAATGCATTTGTGGTAAGTATATAATGCATGATACTAGGCATATTAAAGAACCTAAAACTTGAAAACTGAGTGGTAAAGCCTTTGAAAATTATTTCCAATAATCTGACGATCAAATTTGGACAATAAACTCTTAAATGTCTCTATTCAAATTTAAGAAAAATAAGAGGAAAGTAAAGTTGCCTTGAAAAGGGTGTTGAATGAACGCCGAAACATTGGTAGAATTTTTGTGAATGTTTTTGGATTGTGATTTAAAAAAATAATAAAAAAGGCGAGAAAAAAACAAGTACGATGATTTGAAGGTTGTCTTTTTTTGTTTACTCTTTTTTTTTTTAATTTGAATAGACATTTAATAGTGTTTTGTTCAAATTTAGTCGTTAGATTCTTGGTTTTTTTTTAATTTCCAAGAATTTCTTAGTTACAATTGAATATTAGATTTTAAAGAGGAATATAAATTTTGATTTACTCTGAATTAAAATTTTGAAATTTGAAGCTTATAAATGTAATATTCTTAAAAAGTGTATTTTCAATTCCATTTTGCTTTTGTACTTAGGTCACCAACGCATGCAGGTGGTCTCTTCGCAATAGACCGCAAATACTTTTTATCCTTGGGAGGATATGATGAAGGTTTACTAGTTTGGGGAGGAGAGAATTTTGAATTATCGTTCAAAATTTGGCAATGCGGCGGCAGCATTTTGTGGGTTCCTTGCTCGCATGTTGGTCATGTCTACCGAGGTTTTATGCCTTACACATTTGGCAAACTGGCTCAGAAAAAGAAAGGACCTCTAATTACAATTGTAAGCATGAACTAGAAAAATTAATGTTAATAATTATTACTTCGATTTAATTTAATTTTCACCTTTTAATTGGATAAATTGTACTTATCGTTCGTGTTTCAGAACTATAAAAGGGTTATTGAGACCTGGTTTGATGAAAGGCATAAGGAATTCTTTTATACTAGAGAACCTCTGGCAAGGTTATTGGATCACGGTGATATTACTGAACAGCTTCTTTTCAAGGAACGAAAAAGGTGCAAGAACTTCCAGTGGTATATGGACAATGTAGCTTACGATGTTCTTGATAAGTTTCCTGAACTGCCACCAAACATTCATTGGGGCGAAGTAAGTTTCTTTAAGATTAGAAAGTGAAAAACTTTAGAAAGAGTACTTTAGTGTTATTTAATATTTTATTAATTCATTAATAATTTTTGTTTGCATTTTTAGCTGAGAAGCGTCGCAACGTCGGCGTGTTTAGATACTATGGGGCATGCACCTCCTAGTTTGATGGCTACTTCACATTGTCATGGCTTTGGAAATAATCAGGTAAATATCCGATGTTAAGCATATTTTCTATAATTTTCTTACATTATATTTAAGAAAATATAATGCAGAAATAATAAAAATTCAGAAATAATAAAAATGCAGAAATGTATTAATGAAGTGGTTTTTGTATCTTCTTGAGTATCTGCAGTAAAATAAACAATTATTTTTTAAAGCTGATAAGACTGAATGCAAAGGGCCAACTAGGGGTTGGTGAGCGATGTGTAGAGGCGGATGGGCAAGGAGTAAAATTAGCATTTTGCAGATTAGGAACTGTCGACGGACCCTGGCAATACGATGAGGTATTTAAACAAATAATTTCTGATTAAATTATGAATTAAGAGTATATATTTGAATTTTCGTGTGTGCTTAAATTATTTTAGACTACATTTAAGAGATAGAAAACTTCCATTTTCTGTTTCGGCTCATCACACAATTAGTTCAGCCGATATAGAGTGGCGCAGGCGGAGGCAAATTTATTTTTTCGACACCCTAAAGATAAGACTTTTAAACTAAAATACACATTTTTTTAACACATTATTTTTAATTGAATAGGTAAAGAAAATCTCCTCTTTAAAATAATTTTTTGCCTGAAAGGACACTTTTGATACTTTTTTTGCCCCATAAAGCAGTTCGAAACCTGATATTGAATTTTCATTAATTATAACAAAAAACCTTTTCAAATTGAAGACTTGAAAAATGATTCATTTTAAAGTGATCGTATTTCAAAATTAGAATAGGTCTTCGAATCGTGCATATACCTTACGCAATTGAAAAATATGAAACTTGATGCACCTAAATAAAATTATTTTTAATTGAAGCCTTAAAAGGAAACAAATTTTAATTCTAGGCATTCAAAATCAAGATGAATTTCATTTTTCCGGAAACTGAAGTTTTCATAATGAAACGATTTTAAATGGCAAGCCTTAAAAGATGAACAACATTAAATTGAAAAATTTAAGGTCGAAAAAGTTTCAGTGTTGACAACTCTCAATCAAGGACATTTAAAATATAAAAATGCTACGTTACACATTTTTAAATTGTATAATGTTGTACAGGTTCCAATTAGCAAATTCGAATTTTAATATTTCAAAAAAGGTACAGAATACAAAAATCTCATGATTGGGGAAAAAAGTGTGACGATAGGCATTAATTATTTAACATTAATAAAGCCTTCAAAATTCAACAAGTTTAAGTTCGAACTGTTAAAATTCAACACTCCTTATCATTTATATTCCCATTGAAAGCATCACAAATTCAATAGTGGAAAATCAGAAAATTTTGTTATTCAGAGAAAGGTAGCGAAATAAGAAAAAACTGGAAAAAGGCAGGGAATTTCTAGAAGAGCAATTTCAAACAACTATCATGGATAATGAATTTAAACAAATGTTAAATTTACTTTATTCCATGTATTAAAGATTCTATATTTAAAATGTTAAAAGAATTGCATTTGATATTAAAATGATTTGGATTTTTAAAAATTAAGATTAGAAAGTATCTGGTGTTGGTTATTTAGCCCTCAACATTACATTCTTGATGAATGTTTAAAATGAATTAATAATTTACTTAATGTTAATTATTTTCCTTCACAGAAAACGAAGACTCTCTTACATAGAGTGCACAAAAAATGTATGGCGCTTCATCCTCAAACTCAACAGTTATCATTAATGCCCTGTGATATACACAACACATACCAACAGTGGAGCTTCCACCAAATTCATCCAAGATGGTGAGACTGAATTTGGTATTATGTAACTATTCAGTGCATCGCCTTTTTCTGAAATCATAAGCGATATCAAATTTTACTTCAACGAAGCGTGAATAGTTCAAAAAGAGGATTGAAATAATGACTATAATTCATTATACAAAAGCCCGCGAACAAGTTTCTATGGATACCTGTATGGAATTTGAACAAATTAGATTAATTAAATCAATTAGTATAAAAAAGATATTATTAGTTATAGTCAATAACTTTAAAAATTCGATTGA
>CAKNWU010308787.1:0-14379 GCA_932072015.1 Andricus quercustozae
CGTTTTTAAATAAACTGACAGATCAGTAGATCAAAAACCTAACATCTACGTATATATTTACTGCACTGATCAACAACTAACAACTTAATTATATTGAAGTCTATACTTTAAAGTTTACACACTAAAGTCCACACATAATAACTCTGCAAATTTTAATTCTATTTAATTAAACACTTCGTTATCTGAAAAGTCTACACGTACAAATGTGCACATCAAATAGAACACGTTTAACTGTGCACATTACAGTATACACGTGAAAACTGTACACATATGAAACTCTGCACATGGAAGTATACGCCTTAAACTTGAAGAAAATATGATTTTTATCGGTAAATATATAATACGATCCATAAGTTTGCATGTAAATTCTCTGCAAGAAAATCACCTGTTTATTTTTCTGTGAATGCACCTCGACGATATTGTTTTGTTTAGCTAAAGAAAAATTAGGAATAGTGTGACAAATGACTTCCATCTCTGCTTAGTACTTAAATTCCTCGAAGAAGTATTATTTTTAAGACCTGTTTCACTTGGAAGTTGTTGTCCAATTACGGGTAATGAGAAAAAAAGGCTTGGGTGTGGCCAATTTTTATTTAGAACTCAACTTCCTCGAGGAAGATTTATTTTGTAGACCTCGTGCACTCGAAAGTTTTTATGCAATGGTGGATCGTGATAAAAATAGATGGGATACGGGCAATGTTCATGCATCATTTACAGCTGGTGCATTCTGAAGGTTATGTATAATGACGGATCTTCCCAGTAACCGCGGTACGGCGACCAATCCAAATAGTACAGTTCTAGGAACTTTTTGGTCCAATTACAGGCTGTAAGTTGCAGAGGGAAATCTCGTGGAATTTCCACGGAATTTCCAACTGAAATTTCCGTAAAACTTCCGTGGATTACTTTTCGGGGATTCTTTCCACGTGGGTCTTCATGTTAGAGGTCCGCGGTTCAATCCCTGAGCCTTTACCTTCGAAATTTTTTCTATATACTCTTACCGCAATGCGATTTTAAAGTTTAGCAGGCCAAAATGCGTTTACTAGTGTCTCCCCTGTACCACATTCTTTGAGGATCATCTCGTTTCGGACTTTGTCCATCAGTGTTTTCCCGCATATTATGCGCAGAGCTTTCATACCAATCGCGTTAAGTTTACTCATGTCCTTTTCTTGACATGTCCATGTCTCGCTACCGTATAGTATAGGTGGTACAATTATAGTTTTATATACGGTCATTTTAGTTTCTTTTGATTTGTTTTTATCTCTGAGAATGGACCCTGCTCTACCGATAGCCTTCTTACCCTCATTAATGCGCCTATCTACCTCCCCATCTATTTTTCCGTCGCTAGTGAATAGGCTACCTAGATATACGTATTTGTCAACTTGCTCTAATCTTTCATCATTTAGGACAATGTTGTATATTGTTTTATCACCTTTTCCTTCAAACACCATTACCTTTGTTTTATTTACGTTAATTTTGAGGCCCATGTTCTTCATGCTCGCATTAAGTTTGTACACCATTCTTTGTAAGTCTTCGATTGACTCTGCCATAACAATCTTGTCATCTGCGAAAGCCAAACCACGCAACTTCACCATTTTGAGATCTACACCTTCTTCGTCGAAAAGGGCCATTCTTAGACACTTGTCCATAAATATGATAAATATCCATGAGGACATAACGCATCCTTGCCTAACACCCTGAAGAATATCGAACCATTCACTCAGTTTCCCATTAACCCTTACACTCGCTTTACTGCCTGCATATATTGTTTGCATTGATTGTAGGAGCCATCCATGGACTCCATACTCCTTAAGGACTTCCCAAACTTTACTTCTATTTAACTTTTCGACTGCTTTTTCTAGGTCAACAAATGCGCAGAAAACTTTCTTTCCTACTGTTAATCTTTTTTCTGTGATCTGTCTTAAGCTGAATATCGGATCTGTGCATGATCTTCCTGGCATAAATCCACTTTGGACTTCCCAAATCTTTTCTTCTGTAATTTACATTACCCTACGAATAAGTATTTTTGAGTATACTTTAATTACGGTACTTAGTAAGCTGATACCTCTGTAATTATTGCAGTTGTTTTTATCTCCCTTTCTTTTGTATATTGGTACAATAATCGCTTTTCTCCAATCGTCTGGAACTTGTCCCGTCTCGATGCATAAATTGATCAATTCGCATCAATTCTTCTACATGACTTTAAAGAGTGTGAAAAAATCTATTTAAAAAAACATTTTAAGTACATGAAAAGAGCTTTCGAAAACACTCTAATCAAAGTTTAATCAGATAATCCTAAAAGAAGTTACACTAACGTTAAGGTGAAAAAGCACCTGTGAAAGTGAAAACTTCAGGCCCCTGTATATTGACCGAGGGGCTATTCATTACATAATCTGGAAATCTTAAAACTGTGAATGCGGCAATGTGTATTGAATTCATTTGGAGATTTTCAAGATTTCGTTGAGATTACCGGGAGTTCCCAGATTTCGGACGCTGCTCGCGATCAGAACTCACGTATGTTGGATTGCTCCACACCACCTCACCTCTGTTCACACTTAGCTAAAGATTTCCAAGATTTCTTGCGAATGCTACATTGCTGAACTTGAAATATATATTAAATTTTTATGAAACATTTTTAATCTATATGAAATCTTTGCGAAATATTTTAAATCTTTGTGAAATCTTTGAAATCCTTGTAAAATCATTGCAATCCTAATGAAATCTTTGGAAAGTCATTGGAAACTTTGTGCAACCTTTAAAATTTATCTGAAATCTTTGCGAAATATTTGAAAACTTTGTAAAATCGCTGCAATCTTTGGCGAATAATTAAAATCTTTTAAAATCCTTAGAAATATTTGTGAAATCTTTGGAAAGTCATTGGAATCTTTGTACACTCTTTTAAATCTATCTTAAAATTTTATGAAATATTCTTAATGTATGTGAAATCTTTGCGAAACATTTGAAATCTTTGTTTAATGTCTTAAATCTTTGGGAAATCATTGAAAACTTTGCGCAATCTTTGAAATCTGTCTGAATTCTTTGCGAAATATTTGAAATCTTTGTGAAATCTCTGAAATTGTTGGTAAATAATTAAAATCTTTGCGAAATCTTTGGGAAATCACTGAAATCTTTGTGCACTCTGAAATCTATCTGAAACTGTTATGAAATATTTTTAATCTATTCGGATCACTTTCCCATAATAGTGACAGTAGAAGGAGAAATGGGTAATAACAATAAGGATAAAAAGGAAGCAAAAGTAATGAGAGCAGGAAGAGGGGATTGGTCAATGGAAGGTAAAGAACAGTTTAAAGAAAAAGTCAGGAATATCAAAATGGGGGAAGGAAATGGAAACAAGGAAATGGAAATAACGATAGGAGAAATAAAACGAGCGTTAGAGTGCACAAGCTAAAAAGAAGTTAGTGAAGGAGGAGATAGAATTGGATTGGATGAGGAATGTAAACAGAAGAAGAAGGAAGTGAGAAGGGAAGTAAGAAAATGGAGAAAAGGAACAATTAGTGGAGAAGAATATAGGAGAAAAAAGAAGGAGTATACTGAGTTGTGTGAGAAAAAAAGAGGAGGAAAATAAATGGTTTGAAGAAGAAGCAGGGAAGGCTAGGACGGAAGAGGAGGTTTGCAAGGTAGTAAATAGAGAAAGAAGAAGAAGAAGGAAAAGAGTAAACCAGGATATTGAGATGGGAGAATGGAAACAATATTTTATGGAATTGCTAGGAGCGGTAGAGAGGAAAGCTAGGAAAGGAGGAAAAGATGGTAGGGAAACAGATGAGAAAGAAGACATTACAAGGGAGGAAATAGTAAATGTATTAGGGATGATGAAAGATGGAAAGGCTCCTAGCATAGATGAGATTCCAAATGAAGTCTGGAAATATGGGGGGACAGAATTAGAGGAATGAGCATGGATAATGTGCAATAGAGTATGGAGAGGAGAAGGGTGGCCAGAGTTACAGAAAGAAGGAATAGTGATACCAATAGTGAAAAAAGGCAAAGGGGAGAAGGTTCAGGATAATAGAGGAGTGACACTAATGCCAACACTGTATAAAGTATATGTGACAGTTTTATCGGTAAGCTTAAAAAAAGAAGTTTTGGAAAAAAAGATAGGGCCACCGGATCAGGCAGGGTTTAGAAAAGGGATGGGGGTGATGGACAATATATATGTTCTGAACTATCTAATAAATAAGAGGATTAAAAGGGCGAAAGGGGCAATGATAGCAATGTTCGTGGACTTAAAGGTGGCGTTTGGCTCATTAGACCGATGCGAGATAGAAAAAGTTATGGTGAGAAAGGGGATAAGAGAGGGAATAATAAAGAGAGTATTGGAAATTTTTAGAGAGACAAAAAGCATGGTAAAGGTAGGAGAAAAAGTAGGAGATAGCTTCTGTTTGGTGAGAGGAGTAAGGCAAGGATGTCCACTGAACCCACTTTTATTTAATATATTAATATCAGACTTGGAAGAAGAAATGAAGAGAAAAGGGTGGGGAGGAGTGAGGATAGGGAAAGAAAATATGTATACACTGGCATATGCAGACGATATAGTGTTGATGGCAGAGGATGAAAAGGGGATGGCGGGCTTGATTACAGGATTCGAGAAATACTCAGATGGGAAAAAGTTGAACTTAAATGTAGAAAAGACATAAATAATGAGCTTTAAAAAAGGAGGAGGAAGAAAGAAAGAATGGACTGGGAGATGGAAGTGAATAAAATTAGAAGAAGTAAAAGAGTTCAAGTATTTGGGATATACCTTGCAAACAAATGGAAATCATAGAGCTCACATAACAGAAAGGATAAAAAAGCAGCAGGGTTAATGAAACAGATATGGGGAATAGGAAAAAGGTTAAAAAAATTTGGAGAAGGAGAATGCGATAATTTGATACGCTGGTATGGCCGGTATTAGGTTATGGAGCAGAGATATGGGAATGGAAAGAAAGGAAACAGATTGAGAGTTTACAAGAAAGGTATATAAGGTGGACCCTGGGGGTAGACTGGAGGACGCCGGGATATCTGGTGAGAGAAAGGGAGGGGAGTCGGCGAGAAAGTATTTAATGGAGGTAGAAGAAAGGAGAGGGAGGGCGATGGAATTAACGAGATGGGATGAAGAAAGGAGGGAGTTCTTGAAGGTTAGAGATATAGAAGACGGGACTGGAGTAAACTATGAAGAATTGGAAAAAAGGGAGAGGGAAAGATAATTAATAGAAAGATAGGGGATAATTGAGGAATCAAAATATAATAAATGGTATACGATGATAAAAAAGAAGGTAGTACCAAAGTATTTAGAAAAGGGATGGGGGGAGAAAAGATGAACCAAAATAGCTAGATTTAGATCGGTAAACAAGGAAAGGGTCGGTATGTATTGGGAAAATAAAGAGAAGAGGAAGTGCAGAATCTGTGAATGGGAAGAAGAAACATGGGAGCATTTATGGGAAGGATTCAGGACAGGAATGGAAGATAAAGGACGCTGGCAAGAGAATGTCGTAAAGATTCTAGGGGAGGATGGTTTGGGGGAAGAGTAGATGAAGAAGTTAGAGAGTGCTAGGGGAGCGAATGAGAAAGATTAAAAGAATGGATGCAAAAAAGTGGCAAAGTGGCAAAGTGGCAAAATGGAGGTACAAGAGAAGTGAAAGAAACAGGAAACAGAAGTCGCTTAAACTAGAAGCATAAAGATTTGTAAGTAATGGTCATGTAATAGCATAAGTAGATTAAGATGCGTTTGTGTTATCGCTCTCTCTCGCACTCTCACTTTCGATCACTCGCTCACTCGTTCGCTCACTCGTCCCAAATTGCACTATCGTCAAAAATAGAAATAAGGTTGTAGATATAAGATTTTATGTAAATAGGTGTAAATAACTGTAAATAGTAAGGATAAGATTTTATAAAATATGTAGACGGAAGTATTGTAAGAAATGGAAGTCATGTAAACCCTTAGGGGACACATTATGAATAAAGAAGAGTACCGGAAGCAACTTCCTAACTGCATTAGGTTTGAACTGGTCTCGTGAGATGTTATAACCAATTAATTATTTGTTTGAGGTCTTTTCAATCTTTATATATGTATATCATCATCGACGAGACGTGTTTTCTCTAGGGTAGGAGGGGAAGGGGACTGATATTAAAATATGTGCAATTCCAAATTTTTCCTGTACAATTTGCAAGAAACTTTTTGTTGTAATTAAAAAAAAAAAACTTTTGCAAGTCATTTGAAGACCTAGTCCTCCCACCTACTTCTAATTATTCCATTCTTTGTTTTTCTCTCTTGAGTAAGATAGCTTTTACGTTTAAACTATTTTTTTAACAGGAGAAAAAGAGCAAAAATAATTCACTTAAAAAAATACAATATTATTTAAAAACTGATTCTTGTTGAGGTACACTTATTATTTGTTCATAACTGAAAGGTCAAAGCAAAGATAAACATTTCAGAAAAAAACGCAACTCAGCTCTTATCTAAGAGAGGATAGTTATAAACAATAATCAATTGTTCAAATAAGCATGTTTGTTAACTTGCATTGATTATTACCTCGCTACGTGAAAAGTGGACAAAAAATTCAAGAGTTCAGAAAAAAACCGCTACTTTTTAGCAATTAGCTAAGAGAAGTCAATTATAAACAATAATAAATTGTTTGAACAACTATGTTTGTTAACTTGCATTATTTATTACTTTAATAAGTAAAAAGTGGGTAAAAAGTTCAAAATTTCAGAAGAAACCACAACTATCTGGCATTGATAAATCAGAAGATAGTTATAAATAATTATTTTTGCTGAATTGATTTCACTAATAACTCACTCCAAGTGAAAAGTAGATTAATGACTGAAAATTTCAGAAAAAATCGCAACTTTCTGGTATTTTTTTAAATGTAATATTATTAACAATAATAATAAATTGTTTGAATAATTATGCTCATTAAAATTAATTAAGTATTACCTCACTCTAATTAAAAATTGGTCAAAAAGTGGAACATTTTTTAACAAACCGCGACTTTCTAACTCTATTCTAAGAGAAAATTGCTAAAAACAATAATAGATTTTAAAAATAATTTACGTAAATATCTAATTATCAGTATAGAGTAATATTTTATGTATTAAAAATAATTTGCATTAAAAAAATCCACAAAAAAAATCATAATTAGTGCCAAAAACTCGCAAAACCCATTTTTTCACTTAGGGGGTTTTTTGCGACCCTATAAAACATACTTATGGAGGTTATATTTAGAAAGTAAAATATTTTATTCTTATGCTATGGCTACTTGTGAAGAGAAATGTTGATTTTCAACTCGATTCAGCTTATATTGACGATTCTGAATAAAATTTACAAAAACTTACTTTTTTAATGGGAAATACGTGTTAAACTTCATGGGGATTGCGCCACCTCTAAATATCATTTTTTAAAAGAAAAAAACAAAAGAAAAATGGATTTATTTTTATGTGGATTCGAACAAAATTTCCGGGCGATGTGCATGAAAATTCGAGAAAAAAATGTTGAACCACCCTAATGCTCACTCTTTAAAAATGAAGAAATCGCGGATTGTTTAACAAAATTGTTTATAAAAAAAATTGTGGCTCATCGATAAAATAAAACAAGAAAGGTATATGGCCAAGTTCTTTGGAGTCAATTCCGTTAAAAAATCAAAATCTGCCGATTGAAAATTGATGAAAATCTGTATTTGTTTATAACATTGATTTAACTAAATAATAAGTGATGTAACATGACAAAGTTTCCTAATAAATAAGTTCCTTTCTGAGTCCCTGGAAATCTATTTCGTAAGAAAAACAACATCCATTTGTTCAGAAGTAGTCAAATTGTGAATTTGTTTTTAAAATTATTTATAAAGTAAACTATTATTATTGTTGATTAGTAAAATAATGTAAGGGAAGAATTTTCATAAGCAATTTAAAATTAATTCTATTGAAAAAACGAAAACTGCCTGTCAAAAATTGACGGCATTTTTTATTTGTTTATTAAATATACTTAAACAATTAACTTTGTTATGAGGTATTAACAAATCTTATATATTATTTATTTCTGACCAATTTTTTATCAAGTTTGTTAGATCCTTTAATTAAAAAAATGTCAACTTTGTTGTTGAATAGAAAAATATCAATTAAAAAATCAGCGCTCACAAATCACTTTGAAATTTAGTTGACTTTCATTTTTTTTTTAAATCTGATATCGGATCAAAATTGTAAGCTTCAGACTAATTTGTCTAGAAAAAAATTGTTTGCCCCACTGTGCGACGGCCCCCATCCGAATATAATCCAGTTAATCGGTGATTAACACCGGGGAGTGAAAGAAAAGCCTAAAACAGTTCCATGTGTCCAAGCAGATAAAGTTATACACAACATTTTAAATTTTATGTCAATTTAATTTAATTTTGAAAATAAATTAAGAGTTCTACTCTTTCTGCATATTTTGTTCGAATCATTAAATTAGTTAATTAACTATTATTAAAATTACGTACTTCTCAGACCAATTTGTCCTTTTTTGAGAGTGTGATCTTTTAGAAGAGAAATTAACTTTTTTACTTTTCAAGTTTAAAAAAAATCTGGCAATGAGTTTATTAATTTGCTTTGAATATGAAATTCTAGAATTTTCTCTGCTCAGATCCTGATTAACATTTCCGAGCTTTATGACATTCCTCCTTAAATAATTTACAGCATCATTAATGTATGCTAACTTTCACTCTAAATCTTCATTATTACCTCCATAACTTTATAATTGATCATTTCCCCATCAACTCCGTATAATTGAACAAGTTTGAATATTAAAAAACCCTTCGATTTTTACACAAGAATTTGCAAAACTTGAGTCTTCTTGAATGAGTTTCTGTAGAATTCAAAGTTATTAAGAAACTTGAAACAATATAAACAATGCAATTGATTAATAGGAGTATGAAATATATTAATTAGCTGTGCTCTAGTGTCTCACATCCGTCAAACTGGTTTGCACAAATGCAGTATCGATTACAAAGAGAGAAAGGGAAGTCTGAAGTATAACTGGGTCACTAAAGTGGTTTCGCGAATCAAGTTAAGATAATTAGATAATAACTAGAACGATTGCTGAAATTGAAAATAACAACTATGAAAAATAATTTTTGAAGAGAAATAATAGAAACAACCTTCCATAAGCAATAAAAGATATTTAAAACCATTGCACAATTGTGGATCATTCATAATTTAAAAATTCAAAACTAGCTTTTACAGCTTATACATTTTTATTCTAACTACTCAGGATTCAATAATTTTGAACTGCAGTTCGGAATTCAATGATGAGATGAATGAACTGAAAGTTGTAAAATTTTGAATAGCAAATCTTCGAGGGTCAAACGTTTTTAATTCAGAGCCTTTAATTTGGGATGATCAACTTATAAATGATGGTTGACAGTACACAATTAGATAACCGACAAAATGGGAATAAACCAATTCCGAGAGAATCACAAGAGAAATAAATTGAATTGAAAATCGCAATGTCACAATATGACAGACATTTCTTGCTCAAAATTCGAAAAAAAAGAAAATATGTATTTTTTTTATTGAATAATAAAATTTTCAAGAAATATCAATGCTAAAAGTTGCAAAGAGTTATTACTAAGTTGAAAATTAAATTAAATTTCGATCAAAATTTTATTAATAATTAAAAAAATATATTTGTAAGAATATGAGCTTTCGAAAAAATTCTTTTAGCACAATTTGTATTTGAATTTTTCAAGAAGTTTGTATGAAATAAATTAATTCTCGATAAAAATGTTGGTTATCTAGTTCTGTACTGCCACCCTTCAAATACAGATAGGCAGGATAAGTTAGGGGAGAGTGGGGTACGTTCGATCAATTTTTTTTTAACAAAGTTTTTTCTATGAAATTAAACAATTGTTTTTATTTCTTTGTGGTCAAATGAAAAATTAAAGATTCCTCTGCATTATACATAATCGATATATATTTTCATCATACTTTTTAATAATTAATTTTTAATAACGTTTACTCTAATCAATAAATTCAATAAATTTTTATTTTATAATTGAACTGAATCACACATGTTAAATCGTTTCATTAAATTGTCGTAAGATGACAATTTAATGATTTAATCTCTTGCCCTTTTTTGATTTTCTTAGCGTAAGCGTGAAAGGTTGCGTAAGTAATTCTTTAATTGTACTTGATTGACGAACGCTTTATTCCTGTTCAAAATGAAGACGGAATGCTGCTTTCATACTTTCAACGCTCGTTGAAGCACGATTAGTTTTTCTCTTATAAGTCCGTACCATACTGAATGTCTGTACATGAAATGTAATAATTTTCCAAAAGTGCTTAATTTGTTAAAGCAGTTTTTAAAAATATTTCAGGTTGAAAATTACATAAGATTTCTGAACATATAACTACAAAATGAAATGTAAATCGGTAATAACAATCAATTATTTTAAACATCAAACAATAATAAATTATGCTTATATTTTATTTTTATCAAATGTAGAATCTATAACCTGACATATCAGTGCAAAAAATTAGTAATAAACAATAAAACAAATAAAGCATCTACAACATACAATTTGATCGAAATTGTCCCACAAACTCTGATTGAACCTGCCCCACAAGTCATTAATAAATTGGAAATGCGCTTAGAAATTGAAATAACAATGTTTCGCAAAAAGGGTAATTTAAGAATATTATGACATGCATATACTTTCGGGAAAACGAAAATTTATTTAATCCAAAAGACTGGTGTGATATGGCAAACTTCATCGTAAAAATTCTCGAAGGACAATTTTTTCAAATTTTCCAACAATTACGGTTATGTTAGAGTAAGGTCACTATAGAAACTAAATTTTGGCGGGAATTCCATTTAAAAATATAAACAACATTTTAAGAAATCGCTAGTGATCGGACTTGCCCCGTGATCGAACCTGACTCTCCCCTGAATGCAACATTCCTGTTACCGACATCTGGAATCTCTGATGGTTCTGTTCCATGCTAAAACGGTTATTGTTAGTCATAATGTAAAAAACGCCTCATAGAATTGAAAATGTTACAAAATTAATTGAAATGAGTTGCCACTCCCGTCTAAGTATTTCTCATTTAGTACGGACACGAATCTTTTTATTCTGGAACAAAAATATTGAAGCATCCAAATGCCGGTAAATTTTGCCCACAGGAATCTCAATTTTAATAATTTTAATTCCTCCTAAATGCCTGTTTTATATAATTTAAAGTAGAAAATATTTTTTTAAACTCCAAAATGGATCAATTATAATAAAAGTTACCATTTCTTCACTTATTTTATTATTAGATACAAGAATAGGAATAGGATAGGAAGTCTGGTCGTAAACTCGAAGCCAACGGTTTTATTTCTGCCATAAGACTCATTATTATCCAGATGTGCTTGCAGGCTGCGAATTGAACTTCTGACTTTGATATTTGCCGCATAGACTAATAATCAGATTTAATACATATATATTTCTGTAGAGGAACATGAATCTGGCTGTGTGAACTTGTCTTCTTACTTTCTCCGACGAGGCTTTGATGCTAATTTTATTATTCTCTTCCTGGTGGGGTTATTGTGCATGATTCCAGTGATTTAGATTAAATTAAATTGCCGTAAAGTTAAAAAAGACATACGGATAAAAAAGAAAAATCGTCTACGTGGCTTACGGATGCTTCCATATTGAAAAATACAAAATTAAAAATTTTATTTGTAGCTAAACAAGGTGAAATATTATCAAAAGTCCATCATAAAAGTGTCACACTTTAAACAGAAATAAAAAATTGTTTCTATCTATTTTTGTATTGGCCTCATAGCTTGAGCTGAAAAATTGAATTATTATATGCTTAACAATAATATTTATTACATAATATGTCAAGATTGGCGATAGTGGATCGCCGCCATTAAAAAAATACGAGATTATATTTTCTCGAAAGGACGCTAGTTATCGTACATGTATTGGATATGTCAGTCAATTTTTCGTCGATTTGAATCAAACATTTTGAAATCAATAAAAAATCCCCAAAAAATAAATTCTACGCATAAAAATTGCCCATTTTTTGAAAACTGGATACAGCTCAAGATGAACACTGCAGGTTGAAAAGCAAGTCGTCACGGAATTCTTTAATTTGCGAGTACGAAAAACCGCTTTTCGAGAAAACCACATCTTAAGTTGACGAGTGCCATGAGGAAACGTGTTATACTTTTACTTCGAACATGAAATATACCCACTTCCGGTTGTTAGCGGTTTGTTTTTTCTTGTGGGATTAGTGAGATTGTCATTAATTTGTGTATTCTAAATTTAATGAAAAATATTGCTCAGGCAAATAATAATTGTTTGAACAATTGATGTATAACTTCTTTATAATAAGCGCAATGGTATAAAGAGATTAAAAATACTCGAATTTTCTCCACTTTTAAAATAAAAAGTCAAAAGTGAATGATTATTAATTTTCATAATTCTCAGAAAACACGATCTTTTTATGATTTGGAAAAAAGTCAAAAATTCAAACAAGTATAAAATGTTGAAACAATTCAAAAATTCAAAAATACTTGCAAACTTGTGACTCGTCGAATAAAAAGATGAATTGTGAAAAAATTCAAAAAGGCCCATCTCTAGCATGAATTTTAAATAACTTAATAATTTATTGAGGTTAAGGTATAACATAAGTGCTTCTACTAACGACCTACAAATAGAAAGATATGAATTTTTAGAAGAAAACAAAACGGTTAAAATTAGGTTTAAATTAGTTCATTAAAAATAGTGAAAAATATGAAAATAGGACTAATTAATTTATAAAAATTACGGATCACACAATTTAAAAGTTCATACATGTATCCAAAGAAAAACCAGTCTGAAACGTGTGTGGTTTTGAAAATGCTTAATGCTCAGTCCTGGTAAATTGGGGTTTTGCGATCAAATTTAGCTTCCAATAAAGATAAAAAATAATCCTTTCGAGGTAGATTTTTATTTTTAACAAAAGACAAAGTTTGTCGACTGAGTCTTGTATTTTCCGTATTTAAGGTAAACTTTTCTCGATCCAATCCCATTTATTCCGTGTAAAAAATAACCATATAAAGAAAATAACAGAAAAGACCTTTTGATCAAAACATTATTTTGACTTTGAAAATTGGTGGGCTGTTTTAATTGAAGGTCTCTGAGATGGGGCTCGTTAAATGTTCCAGGGGTGGTTCTTTGGGATTGTCGATTATAATTAATGGGATTACAGATGTCTGCTAGTCTTTTGCGAAGGGGACTAGTTTGATGATTTCTGATTTGACTCCGAAAGAATGTTTAAGTAGAATTTACTGTTGGAAGATAGAATTCACGGAATTAATGAAATTCAAAGAATTCATGGAATTACACGATTTTAAGGAATTCTATGAATTCCGTTAATTACATACATTCCACGAATTCCTTGAATTCCATGAAATCCTTGAATTCCATGAATTTGTTGAATTCCACGAATTCCGTAAATTCCATGAATTCCGTGAATTATATAAATTTCTGTGTATTCCTTAAATTCCGTGTATTCCTTAAATTGCATGAATTATATGAATTCCTTAAATTCCATAAATTCCTTTAATTCCATGAATTTCATTGATTCCATGAATTCAATTTATTCCAGGAATTCCATTAATTACATGAATTCCTTGAATCCACGAATTCCTTGAATTCGTAGAATCCCTGAATTTCTTGAATTCCGTGAATTCCTTCAATTTCGTGAATTCCATGAATTTCGTGAATTCCATGAATTTCGTGAATTCCATGAATTTCTTGAATTCCGTCAATTCCATAAATTATCGTGTATTTCTTAAATTCCTTGAATTTCATAAATCCCTTAAATTTCATGAATTCCTTGAATTCCATTAATTCCTTGAATTCCATGAAATCCTTGAATTTCTTGAATTCCATTAATTTCTTGAATTCCATGAATTTTTTGATTTCCATGAATTTCTTGAATTCCATGAATTCCGTGAATTCCATGAATTCCGTGAATTCCATGAATTCCGTGAATTCCACGAATTCCGTGAATTCCATGAATTCCATGAATTCCATAAATTCCTTGAATTCCTTGAATTCCTTGAATTCCTTGAATTCCTTGAATTCCTTGAATTCCATGAATTCCATGAATTCCATTGATTCTATGAATTCCTTGAATTCCTTGAATTCCATTAATTACATGAATTCCTTGAATTCCAATAATTCCTTGAATTCGTAGAATTCCATAAATTTGTAGAATTCATTGAATCCATTGAATTCCGTGAATTCCTACAATTTCGTGAATTCCATGAATTTCTTGAATTCCGTTAATTCCATCAATTATCGTGTATTCCTTAAATTCCTTGAATTCCATAAATCCCTTAAATTTCATGAATTCCTTGAATTCTATGAATTCCGTAAATCCCTT
>CAKNWU010308797.1:0-12755 GCA_932072015.1 Andricus quercustozae
ATAATGCTGTTGACAGTGGACTAGCGACGTCCAGAGCATATCGACGTGGATCTTCAAGTCGACCTCAAGGATCTAGAAATCGACGTTAGTATATTATAATTCTTTTGAACTAGCGAAAAATTGTCGCGATTTAGAAAAAGATACAAATTTTATTTCTTAACCACCAAAAAATTATTCTCGCTGAACGGCGTTGGCCCCTGGAGACCTTTAAAACAAGTTTCGAATTTTAACTGAACAAGTACATATCTTAATAAGAAATTTAATTGCGCATCTTTTTTCATGAAACAATAATGTTTTAGCTTTCTCCGTTTTAAAAGTAAACCCGAAAAATCTGTAGTTAAAAAAACAACTTTCTGTAAACGTTATAAATTTATAAAAGTTTGTTACATTTGTGAACACTGCATCTCATAAAAAAATCAGTAACAACAAATTTGAAGCCTCTCTTCGGCGAAACAATTTTTATTTATTCTTTTTTTTGTATCTTGCACAGTGTTTGACCGAAAAATGAAATTTTTTATTTTGTTTTTATGAATAAAACAAAAACTACGTATCTCATCAAAAAGTAATTCATGACAAATTTGTAGATCTTTCTTGATTACGTCATTTTTGCCCAACCACCTTTTTTGTATCTTGCATAGTTTGATCGCAAAATATAATGTATGATTATAAAAGAGATGTTTTTTTTTGCTGACTAGAGTAAGTTTAATTTAGTTTGTCGATGGAATGAAGTTTTTGATCTACTAGTGATTATTAAAATGTTTATTTGAAAAGCTCGTTTTTGAATAAACATTTTAATAATGACTAGCAGGTCAAAAACTAATACTCAAAAGTTAAAAATCCAAATTACGGATCCAATATTGCGGCCAAAGTTAGTAATTTTCTTCATATTTTTCTGAATCTTGGTATAAAGGGTTTTTAGTGTCTCTGATTTCGAATTTGGCGTCGAAAGCTACAAATTCGAAATGGCGGATCCAATATCGCCGATATTTGTATTAAAAATGCTAAAATTGAGTACAACGATGGACTTTTCTGATTTTTTTTTCTCGATAATTTCTCTACATTAATTGAAAAATATGGTTGGAATAATGTAAATTTAAAAAAAAATTTTTGGAAAAAATTCAAAAATTATGGATAAAAGTATAGGCCAAGTTTTTTTCCTTCAAATGGTATCAAGCGTTCGAAGTATGCTTTTGAAAAATAATGAAACATACAATTGATGATCTGAAATAGCAGATAAAATTGGTGCTTAATATTTTACTTGTTCACCAAACCTGTGATTAGCCTAAAAAAATAATAGAAATGCAGTTTTTTTTGGGTTTGCATTAGTCTAAGAATATGCATATAATTGCGCCAGTTTTTGTTGTTTACATTTTGTAAACTAAACACGTGACACAAATATAATTAAAAATAATTTTTCAGACTTTTTTTCTCCTTTTTCAATTGATCGGTTGATATTGAAGAAGCATAAGAAAAAATCTCATATTTTCAACATTCATCAGTTAATATATTCACTTTTCATAAAATCTAACCTAGAAATAACGTCGCAAGTTTTTTGTTTGCACATTTTTCAGTAAGCAATAAGAAGTCGAAATAACATGATACTCTAAAAATAAATAATTCAGGGCGTCTAGATTCTGAAAATATGTTTACTTTATCAAAATTTTGACCTTCGGATTTGTTAGTATTAACTGACTTTGGTATTACATTTGAGCTATCTTTTAGATTAATAGCAAATTTTTGGGTACGCTGAAAAAATTCTCTGATAAAATTCCCTATCTTTATTTTACAGATGCGAATATGGCACAACCAAATACAGAAGCAGCTCCGCCAATGACATGGGAACAGTTTCAGATGCAAATGCAAGCACTAGGCAACCCCTATCAAAACAATCATCATGCACGTAAGTACATATTAATTTTTTGAGCTTAGAAAAATTTTTTGTGATATAGAAAAAAGATTCTACTTCATACCTGCCAATAAATTGCTTTTGCTGAATGGCGTTGGCCGTTGGAGACCTTCGTTCGATTTATATTATCAAGAGGCGTTTGTTTGTCTGAATCGGTGATACAAGGAGCTAATTCACAAATGTATGACAAAGGCTACTTGCGATTGGAAGATTGCATCTCAAGTTCGTCGCAAAGCGCTCAAGTTGAATGGCCAGACAAAAGAATGGATACCCAGCGTTGCAACGGGGCACTGCTCAACAAATTTATGTCAAGCAAGAATTCTCCTTTCGCGGCAACGCTTTCATCCTATCTTCAACGCTAAGCGTTTAAGAGAAGCACTCAAACAACATTGTAAACTCCCAGCGTTGCTGTTTCATTTTGATTCGCCAGTGTAAGTCAAGCAGTGTAAAACACTTTATTGGGAATGCTTATCTCTTTTCAACGCTCCGACTTTATCTTCAACTCTAAGCGTAAAAGGTAAGTATGTGCACATGTAGATCACAAAATCAACCCCAGTGGTGCTGTTTTCGTAATCAAATAATTATTTAGGACTTGAACTGAACTTGCTGAACAGCGCCAAACATCAACGCTGGGAGTTGATTTTGTTGTCTGCATGATTTCTTAAACGCTTAGCGTTGAAGTTAAAGTGGGAGCGTAAGAACGAGAGTTGATTTTGTTGTCTGGATGCTTTCTTAAACGCTTGGAAAAAGAAGAATTCTGTAAAAGGTACTTTAGAGTGCTTGACATAAACTGGTTGATCAGTGACAAATTGCAACGATGGGTATCGATTCTTATGTCTGGCAATTCAGCAAGGAATATTCTAGATATATCCGTTGTTGTGGATATATCCGTTGTTGTTTAAGACCAATGCTAGATTACAGTGAAAATTTACAATAACAATAAGTTATAATTATGTTGTAGAAAGATGAGAAGTCGTCATATGTGTATGATTCATTGTTTCACTTGCCATTCTTTTTATACACTCTATTGTCTACCTTTCTATCCTCTGAAAATGAAAGGATATTTAATATAAACATTAGCATCGTAAATTGCGCGCTGTGCTTGCGTGTCGTTTTTCAATTTAAGGGAAAACATGATTTTTCATGTGAAAAAATTTAATACCTAATTGGTATTTCAATCAAAAATAATTTGATTTTTGAAACAAAAACAGTTGAAGTCATTTACAATATACGTTGCAATTTATGTTGCTGACTCAGTATGTGAGATGTCACCTGAAGTGAGGTGGGATCTAGAATGGATCTCAGTGGATCGGTCATGTGAGGTGCTGTCGCTGAATTTCAGAGTAGGTGTGACTGTTTTTCTTGTTGGTGTAGTATACAGATCACCTCACACGCCTGAGAACTCGGAAAACATCCAAATCCTGATTGATAATATAAGGATAGCATCAGATCACCACAACTTGCTTATATTTGGGGATTTCAACTTCCCTTCTCTGAATTGGCCGTTGACTGTCACACGGGACATTCAACTGTTGAGGAACGTTTTGATGATATGGTGGTAGATAGCATCTGACTTAATATTTCACCAGCCAACTAGGTTCAGAGACGGCAACGCCCTTTCTACTGTAAACCTTGTTAAATTTGTTAAATTGTTGTTAAATTTTGTGCGGATGCCTTAAATGTATTTAATGAGGATAAGGTAGCGGAAAAATGGAGTATATTCCAGGAGATCTATTCTGGTTTAATTAACACTAATTTGCCTAAAGTTCGTCGTAAAAAAGACAAACTAAACAATGCAAGGATTTCACAACAAATCCAGAAGTTTTCGAACAGAAAGAAGCTAGCCTGGGGATACACAACGGAAAACGGGGCGAAAGGAAGACTACGTAGCCCACAGGAAGCTAGCTAATCAATTCACAGGAATGATTCAAGGCAGTGTTTAAGGCCATTAGTTATTTTCGCCACTTTCTCGAAGGCCAAGACTGTCGTCGCTGATCAAAAGCCGCTAATTTACACATTCACTTAACGATCCCAAAAGGCATCTCCGCGCCAGCAAAGGCAACTTCCGTTTATTTCGAAATACAATATGCGAATGGACTGTATACTAGACGTAGTCAACGTTGTGGCCTATTCTTTCTGGAGAGTTCAGTCGGTACGACTAATCACCGAGTGGAGTCTAACCGAACTCTCTCAAGCTCAAGAGAATGATCAGGAGTTGTAGCGCATTATCGTTGACCTAAATTGTTCACTCAAAATGAAAAAAATTCAATGTGGTCCTGAACACACATCGCTTTACTGCGATTTAACCCGCGAAACCCTCCGTCCTTTCATGACCGAACCGCTTGGATAACGCGTGTTTAGTTTCTTCCATGACCCGGCCCCCTCAAGTAAGAAGGTTTATGATCGGCTCACCTGAAAGTGCTTCGCGAGACCAAATATGAATCCCGATATAGCCAGCTGGTGAAAAGCTTCCCTAAACTGCCAGCAATCCAAAATTTCACGTTACAAATACTTTTGGTAATGATTAATCGTATTTCGCGATAGCCCGAGGCTGTTTCTCTCGAAAATATTCATGCGCTAACACTATGCCGCGCGTTTTTGGGTCATTGGATCTCTCGATTTGGCACGCCTGAGACCTTGACCACCGACCAAGAGCCTCAATTTGAGTCGCAGCTCTTCACAGCCTTACTCCAGCTTTCGGGGTGTCACCGAATCCGAACTACGGCATACCACCCAGCGTCGAACGGAATTATCAAGCGTTGGCATCGTTACCTCAAGGATGCAATCATGTGCCCTGCCGAACAGGATTGGCTACGATCGTTATCTACCACGTTGCTACGCATTCCTGGAAAGTTTTTCTTGCTGAAAGACTACACTCCGGACCCTAAAATTTTCTCAGAAGAATTTCGCGAGCATATGCAACTAATTAAACCAGTCCCTGCTGGTCATAAATACAAAAAGCGAGCATTCCTTCGTAAGGATCTGAGTTTAAACTCTCATGTGTTCCCCCGGGTGGGGACGGCTAAAATGTCACTAGAGCGTCCTTATACTGGATCTCATAAGATTACAATTTGCACATCCGACAAGATATGTGAAATTTATGTAAACGGGTTACCAGTTTAAGTCTCCCTAGATAATATTAAACCTGGGTATTTTCTTCGTGACGATTTACCTGAAGCCACTTCGATGCCCAGCGCTTGCAACACTACAACCAATATCGTCACTATCACTTCAAAAATGATGAAGTTTATTCCACCCATCAGCCCTTATATTCGAAAGAAGAAAGTCTATTTTGCTACTTCATGTCTTAAAAGTATTGCGTGAGGATCCAAAGCCTAGGTTAAGTAATGCCTCAAAAGTGACACGAACACTTGAAACTTTATATAATCTTAACGTAATAATCTTAATGTAACGTCACGGTTGGGGGGGGGGGGGGGACTGTAGGTTTTCAGTACCCCCACTACGCCTCTCAACGGAGTGGAACTAGCGAGCGAGTTTCCGATCTGGGTAAGCGACCTATGGTCGAGTAGGTAATGGAACTTTTGGGCTAATTACATTTGCGCTATCTTTTATATTAATAGCAAATTTTTTGGGTTTGCTGAAAAAATTTTCTAACAAAAATCCCTATATTATATTGTACAGATGCGAATATTGCACCACCAGACATGGGAGCAGCTCAGCAAATGCAATTTCATCAGTTTCACTTGCAAATGCCAGCAATAGTCGTCCCCTTTCAAACCAGTCATCATACACGTAAGTACATATTAATTTTTTGAACTTAGAAAAAGTTTTTGTGATATAGAAAAAAAAAGTTTATTTCATGACCGCCAATAAATTGCTTTTGCTGAATTACGTTGGCCGCTGGAGACCTTAGACACAAGTTTCGAATTTTTAAATCTTTTTCATTCTTTTTTCTCTGCACAAAAATGCTGTAGCTTCCCCCGTTTTCAAATCAAACCCGAAAGATATGTTAAAAAAAAATTCTGCTTTTAAAAATTTATGAAAATTTATGAAATTCATGAAGAATAATTGGAATTTGCGAAATTTGACGAAATTAATGATAATTTATAGAAATTTGTGGGAATTTTATTAAAATTTACGGAAATTTATGGAAATAGGCAATTTCAAAATTTTAGGGGTTTCTTAAAAAAATTCTTGAATAAAAATCGGTATATTATATCTTACACGTGGATGTGTCGGTATGTAAAGTGAACTTACAATACGGGTCGGTCCTAATCAGCTGCTCCGGGACTATATGGGCAATATGGGAATGATGAGACATTTCATGAAAAATATTCCAATTTGAGACAATAGGTTATTGTTCTCGCTGAACGGTGCTGGACCCTGGGGAACTCTGAAAGAAGATTAGGATTTTAACTTAGAAAAGTACATATTTTTATAAGAAATTTAATTGCGCATCTTTTGTGATTAAACAAAAATGTTGTAGCTTTCCATGTTCTCAAAGTAAACCTGACAAACCCGCGTTAAAAAAAAATTCTAATAACGTCAGAAATTTATAAAATTTTATGAAATTTGAGTAAACTGCTCAAATTTGGAAGAACACTGCTAGCTATAACTGCAAAATGAACGAAGCCAAGAAAAGCGACAAAAACTGTTCGAATATTTATTTGCCTGTATAGCGGATTCTAATTCATTTTCTGAACTTTTTTTTTTCTTGAATAATTTTTGTACGAACTTGTTATATCTGCCAAAAAATTGTTTTTTTTACAGGTCTGCACGATGAGGTTTGTTTCTTGAGAACCTATAGGATTTAACATGCATGGTTGATTGTGATTTTTGTATATGGATTTGTTACTAATTTAGTCAATAAGAAGTTGCATTTTTTTCAGCTTTTTTATTTGCCTTTGAGAATTTAATTTTAGGCAGTTTATAAGTTCAATCTGTAAATACTTTGAAGCTAAATCTTTAAGGACAATAGGCAACTTTCTCTATACATTATTCTTTTAGAATAGAAGCAATTTTAAGTCTTATCATCCCTTATTAATCAGAATTGTTAGATTTACGGTTGGACTGAATTGGGTACTGGCAAATATTTTCGTTATAAATAATCCGTACATTCTATGCTGGAGTATTTGTGAATCCATTTGCACTTATTCTTGTTATGCAACTAAGTTTCTTCTCAGTTTATTATGGATTCTTTAAATATTTGCCATGTTAATGCCTAGTCTCTCTTGGCTCACATTCATGAGTTCCGACATTTTTTCAGCTCTTGTGCGTACCATATTATAGAAGTCTCAGAGACATGGCAAACCTCAAATCACACGGGCGAGGGACACGAAGTGATCCAAGGATGACAGCTTTCTGCATCCATCTCGCAAGTGCCTTGACATATTTTTGGCACGCGGGAGTGGCTCTAAGGTTATGAACCATTGATAGTTTCGCACCCCCAAGAGCACCGATCACAAAGATGATTACTTTAACCAAATATTTTAGGTACAGTCGTTGCAACTCCCTATTAAGGTCTTGATACCTCTACTCCTTTTCCTTCTTCTCGGCAGTGATATTGTAGTCGGCCGGAGCCGAGAATTCGATCACGAATATGGTTCGTTTCTCAAAGTCTTGGAGAACGATGCCAGGCCACGAGTGTGCAACGGAGACTTCTGTCCGAAAATCTTAGTTCCAGAAAATTTGGCAGTTCTTGTTTTGGATAATTGACTCTATCTCCCTTGGAGCGTTCGCCAGGGCAACGTCGCGGGTAACACCATAAGAGCGACGAAGATGGTAATAAAGCATGGATGAGACACCCAGATAGTATGTGTTCTAAGTACTCAGCGTGTGCGTGACACGCTCTGTACCTATCCCTGGGAAATTCTTGACATAAAATGCGGTTCCGGAATACTAAGGTGGAAATGACACCATCCTGGCATGCGAACATGAAACCTTCTGTACCTGAATGAAGCCCTGATGATCTGAGAAACGCACAAGCTTACTCCTTCGACAGGGACTGTTTTTTTACATTCCTGTGAAAATTTCCGTGCATTTTGTTGTCGTCTGGGTTTTGGTTGCATCTTTTAACTTCTGCTTTCTTCACTTCGGCTTTTAGGTTTGCTGTTTCTATCTGGAGTAATGCACTTTCTTCACTTCTGATGTTAAAATTCAGGCCAAGGGTCTCGGCCGCTTGCTCCGCGGCTTTGTAAAGGAACGCTCCTTTGCCAATCATCGCGTGGTTCCTGACCATTTTTAGGAGAGGATCTTTTCCATTTGCAGCGGTGTAAGCTGTACTTAGATCAATTCGGTTATGAAGACATAGTAGATTCAGAAGTCCGCTTTCGACGCGAAGCAAAGTTTCCTTTTACCAGAGGCATATATAACAGCCGTATTTTGTCAACAATGTGCTGCTTGAGTGACCTCATCTTTGACTCGTTGTCCATTTTTGTAGCCATATAACCCTTTTGGTTAAAAAATTTATTAAAAATTGCAATAGTTCGTTGCAAATTCATGTCTTTTATTAAAAATTATTCTTTTGTGGTAGCAAATTGATGTTTTTGGTTGAAATTTAATTCTTTGATTGATAATTAGTTTTTCTCAGATATAATTTATTTTTTTAAACTAAAAATGGAACTATTCAATTGTTCGTCGAATTTTTTTTTTAAAGAAACTTAAACCTTTTGGCAGAAAATTATCTGTTTAGTTGAAAATTCAACTATTTCGTTGAAAATTTATTTTATTTGGTTGAAAACTTATTTCAATGACTTAAAATTGAACTATTTTATGTTTTGTTAAAAAGTCACATATTTTTCTGATAATTTGTCTGTTTTTGGAAGAAAATTCATCTTTTTCAGTTGAAAATTCACTTATTTTGTTGCAAAATCTGCTTTTTTAGTTTAAAATTAAATTATTTTGGTAGAAAATGCATATTTTTGAGTTCAGTTCATCAGTTTTTCATTGAAATTAAAAACCATTTTTTTCTGAATATATAAATTATTACACTTTTTTTTTAATTTATTTGTTTTTTTTTATCCTAGATTCATCAGTTTGAATTGAAATTTAACTATTTTATTGAAAATTCCCTTTTTCGTGGTTGAAAATTAATTATTTGAGATGAAAATGTAATAATAAAATTTTCAATTAATAAATCTTAATCAACTAAAACTCAATTCTTCATTCTGTGTGTGAATTGGCAACATTCCTTTTTTCAAGTTTTTCAAATTACCCAATCGGCATTATGGAAAAGCGACAAAACTGCTTTCAATATTTTCGTGACACACCTATTTTTTATGGAAAGATGTTAAAGAGGACAAAAAAACTTTTCTACATAACAATGCAAAGTAAAAGCTGAAAAAATGTGTTCTTTAGATAATATATTATTAGTGATAAATATATTTCATTTAAACGATGCAACTAAGGTTTAGTTGGAAAATACAAAATCTGTCTGAATTTTATTATAGAAAATGACATAGTTGGCTGTTTATATCAATTTGTTGTGCGAATTTGTTTCAATATTAGATCCATTATGATCATTATTATTATTATGATAATCTGATCACACTTTGCGTTAATAAAAAATGAACAGAAAATCCAATAATTTTTTTTTTAGGACCTGTTTTTTCAATTTTTTTATTGAAAATACTTTGGAAGAAATCATAAATTAAAAATATCAGGAATGAATTGAAAATTATAATTTTGTTTTTTAGTTTTACAATAAATCATTTATAATCATATCCGGTTTTGACTTTTGCTTTTTGGAAAAATTTGACGACTAAAAATGTACAACTCAGGCTAGTCAGCGTGATCAGATTCGAAAATAATTGTCTTGAATCACCCTGATGTTGTAATAACTTGTTTTTAAATAAAACAATGATTTATAAATTTATTTAATAAATGTAATCCTATAAATAATGTCCGACTTATACTTTCTTTTTACAGAATTACCGCAACCAGTGGGCCCTTCCTCAGTTTTTCCTTATACAATTAAACTGGGTGTTTTGCATTACGAAAGTTTTACTCAAAGAGGTGTTATTTTCCCTTTAGGAGAAGGCCGTTACCGAGTTGTACTAGGTACAAATAACCAATTCGTCATTGGTATAATCCGATTTGAAGGATTTTGTCCATTAGTGCTTCCTAAGAAGAATCCTATACCTCCTGAGCAGATACACAACCCTGCATACTATCAGAGAGTCACATTAAAAATAGTTGACCGGATTGCCAAAGAGCCTTTTCCAATAATGCCGTGGCATGATCTAAATACGAGATTTTTCCATAAAATCGATCAAGGGCGCCTAACGAATGCCAAAGTAAGCTGGAATTTGCGTTACCGCATTATGGAAACGTAGTACCCGCGCACTGCCCCTTTGTGCTTACGCTACTGGTGTTCCACGCTTGATTAAATACCCTCTCTCGACACCGAGAGGCTCAACTCTCAGCCCGAAATCACCAAATTGATCCAAGATACTGTGAAAATTAAATATATATATATATATATTTTTTTTTTTATTGTCATAATTTGTCTTTCTTGAATTATTTAACAGTTTAGCATTTTCAGTAAAAAAAAAACATTAGATTATAAACGCAGGCTGGCCGCAGCTTAGGGAAAATCTATTTGTGAATTTTAATTCTTCATTTTTTGTTCAAATATTTTTATGTATTTTAAGATTCTAAAAAATTTTTAATAGATCAATCATTTGAAAGGATTTTCAAATGTTCGGGTATTATTAAAACTGCCAAGGAATCTTAAAGATCTTTAAACGGTTTCAAGAGATTTCGAAAGATTTCAAATGATTGAAATGTTTTTGGGGTTCTTAGAAGATCCCAAGAAATTTTTAATATGTTTCAATAATTTATAGGGAATTCAATGGATTTACAAAAAATTGAGGGTGTTTTTAAAAATCATAATAAATTTTCAAGAGGTTCAAAAAGTTTCAAGGAATGTGAAAGGATTTCAAAGAATTTCAAATAATTTTCGAAATTAGAAAGATTCAAGGGAATTTTTTTTTTTAATAACTGAGGGAGTTCGTCGGGTTTCGATGATTTTAGAAGATTTTCAAATATTTTTTGCAATTCATTCGAATTCTTTTGGAATTAACCATAAATTCCTATTAACTTGCCCTGAATTTCTTAATTCTTTTAGATTCCCTTATGTTTATTTTAACTCTTTTTAAAATTACTGAATGCTATTAATTGGTTAATATTTTGGAATTGTTTTCAATTTATTAAATTTTTTCTGAATTCACCTTAAATTTTTATGAATTTCATCGAATTCTTCTCATTTTCCCTAAATCCTTTCAAATTCTCTTTAATTTCACTGAAATAATTGGAAAAAATCCACACGACAGATTTCACTAATTGATCAGAAAAGTTTAAATTTAGAAATTATTTCAAAATTATCTACTAAGTTTAAATTTAAGACAAAAAATTAAGAATATTCTACATTCTTCTTCGCAATTTTAGAAAATAATAGATTTTTTTTTATTTCTGTTTACAAATCCATTTTCAAAAATAAAAAATTATTCGAAATTTTCTAAGGAATCTTTAAAAAAATGTATTGTCTTGAAACCTTTCAAAATTCTTCAACATTTTTTTTTCGAAATTTCGAATAAATTATATATTAAAAGCTAAATAATGTAAAAAATTAGTAATATGTTAGTTATTAGGATTAAAATGTCAGAAAAATTGTCTTTCTTGAATTATTCAGCAGTTTAGCATTTTTAGTGAGAAATATTACATTATAAACAGTACTAAATCCACTGTAATTTTCGAATGAGATGTAATGAAAATATTCGAGAATATTATCATGGTTTATATTATATTTTGAAAATACATTATAGATTAGAATAAAAAAATACGGCAAAAAAAAAGTTGTAATGTGTCTTTTTATTTAAATCCTTATGAAACATTTTAGTTCTTGCGCAAAAAAGTTAAATAGGCTTTTTCCGTTCTCAGATAAAAAGTAATTTTTAATACAAAATAAATATTTCAAGACAGAAATATAAAATTATTATTCTTATTAAATTTAAACTTGCGATTTAAAAACAAATTTAGCACGCTCTGGAAAAAATTCCCTGACTTTAAAAAAAAGTTTCCTGACACTTCCAGGTTTTCCCATGTATATAAAAATTCCCTGAAAATTTCAGATTTTTCCAAAATTTAAATATTTTGTAAACATTTTTTATTATTTTTTTTTTTTTTTAATGAAAATTTAACTATTCCATTATATTGCATTTGTTGGAACATCAATCTTCTTCAGTTTAAAATTCAACTATTTGATTGAAAATTTCTGTCTTTTGTTGACACTGTGTCTTTCGTGTTGATCTTCTTGGTGAATAATTCACCTTTTGGTTGAAAATTTAACTAATAGGTTGAAAATTCCATTAAAAATTAAAATATTTGGTCGAAAATTCATGTATTTTGTTAAAAATTATTCCGTTTTGTTAGAAAAAATTTTATTGAAAATTATTTTTTGCAACTAAAAATGTAACTAAATTTTTGGTCGAAAACGTTTTTCAGAGACATTTAATCTTTTTGGTAGAAAATTCCTTTTTTTTATAGGAAATTTAACTATTTCGTTGAAAATTTATTTTATTCACTTAAGAACTTATTTCTTCAGTTGAAAATTTATCTATTTTGTTGAACATTTATCTTTTTTGGTAGATAATTTACCTTTTTGATTGAAAATTCGTGTATTTAGTTGGAAATTATTATTTTTTAGTAGGAAATGAGTTTTTTATTAAGAAATAATTTTTTTAAACTAAAAATTTAAATAAAATTTTCGTTGAAAATTTGTTTATAGGCATTTAATCTTTTTATTAAAAAATTCATTTATTTTATTGAAAATTTATATTATTTGCTTACAAACTGTTTCCTCTAACTAAAAATTAAACTATTGTATTTT
>CAKNWU010308801.1:0-12974 GCA_932072015.1 Andricus quercustozae
ATATATATATATATATATATATATATTTCTTTGAATATTGAAAAATGAACCAATGTGCATTTAGCACAATTGACATATTTTTGTTGCTTCTCGTTGAAAATTATAAAAACATGAGACTTTCATTAAATCTATGTGGTAGTGCGAGTTAAATAAAATAATTCCAAGCTTCAATTAACAAATATATTCTAAACAAAAGACTAATATCGTTTACATCATTATGGCTAGTCTAGCGTGACCAGACGAAGACTTACCGACGCCCGTTCCCTCAGTCTGCTGGGGACGGGCATCTTAATACTACCCATCCTATAACCTTACTCTAACGATCTACTTTCCTACAATCGGCCGTCCTGACAAGCATCGTCGTCTGACGATGAGTCCTCCGTTGAGGCCCGACCAAAACTTCATAAGTTCGGCGGAACTAATTGTCTCCATCGGACCGTCGCCAATAATCTTCCGCACATCGTATCTCTCTCTTCCTTAGACCTTAACTGCAAGGTATGGGCCGAATAATTTGATCTTTACTTGCAAACCAGGGCCCAGTTGAGTTCTCGCAATCGCAACTAAGTCACCAACTTGGTAATTTGTTGTTTGCTTTCTCTTTTTGTTGTAGGTTTGCTAATTCTCTTCTTGAATTTTGGCTTTCTGGCCTTTTGCTTGCTTTCTGATATCTTCCCTGGCGCTTTCGCATTCTTCCCTGAGTGAATCTTGAACCAATTCTTGCAAACGAACATCTTCTTTATTTCGCACGATGGTGCCGACGAGTAATGCCATGCTTCTCTGATAGGTTGCGTTCAAAGCACGTTGTACTTTCCTCATATGTTTGTACCACTTCATTTGGTCATCGATTCCAAGTTTCGGAAATACTTGTACCAGCGTTCGGTGGATTTGCTCGACTTGTACGTTTCCTCGAGGAACACCCGTCGTTATCAAGTGATGTTCGATGTTCTCAGCTTTACAGTAGTCCTGGAACTCATGGGAAGTGAACTCAGTACCTCGGTCTGTGAGGATTCTGCGTGGATTTCCGAAAGTCTGATAATGAGTTCTCAGTTTATCCGAAACTACCTTAGTTCCCGTGTATTTTGTTGGAAAAATCCACAAGAATTTCGTAAACTCGTCAACCATCGTTAGCCGGTGGTTGTACGACTTACGTGTAGACAGTAGTAAACCCACATGATCCAGGTATATCGTATCCAACGGAGTTTCGCCTCTAGGGATGGGCTGCAGGAAACCCTCCGCCCTTCCTCGCTTCTATTGCCCCAGGATGCATGGTACTCAATTACTAATATGATTTTCAATCTTCGAGTGAATTCCGTCAATCCTATACTCCCGCTGCATCAATTCCTGACTTTTCTTAGGCCCAAAATGACCTAATACGTGAACCTGTGAGATAATCTCGCGCTGCATACCTCTTGGTACTACCAATAATCTCGTTCCACCTCTCTCACGGTAGAGCAGGCCACCTTCTACAACGTTATCTCCGTAGGTTTCCGATTCTAGGATCTTTTTTATCGCCGTGATTTTCTCATCTCCCGCCTGGGCTTCTCGGAGACTTTCCTAAAAGACATCGCGAATTTGAAGTACAACCAGATGTCCCTGATCAGTGCTCGATTTTACAATTAAATTCCTGCAACTACAATGCCCAACAAGCGATTCATGGGATGATATCCTTTTTGTCCACAGTTAGTTTAAACGCTGCGCAGTCGGTTAAAACTTTAAATAGTAATCCTAGCAGATACACTCTTAATATCCGTAACGCATGAATTACAGCTAAAACTTCTAACTGGTAGCTGGAATATTTGCGGATGCATCATCTGATCTTCTTCACATTTTTGCATTAACACGGCGCCGTAACTTTCGATGGATGCATCCGTGTGTACCTCGGTTTCAAAACGCAGATCACAAATTCGTAGAACTGGCGCTACACATAACGCCCGTTTTAACATTTCAAACAAACTATACTCGAACCCCAAAGATACGAGCACTCGACAGATACGAGCGTCCCGTCACCAAAGGTGCGAGAGGAATTTTTTCCCCTGTACCCCCACCCTATTCGAGAGTATGGCGCGCGCGAATAAACGTCGAATTCTCGACGTTTGCTCACTGCGAATTGCATACGCGCGCATGCGCGTAGTAGACCCGGTGCGTTCTCATGCATTACCCCCGAAATCCAAACGTCGCAGGAGTGGGAGCCCCTTTCACGCTCGTATCTTTGGAGTTGCCGATTCCCGAGATTCTCGTATCTTTGAAGTTCGAGTGTACGCTGTTCTTCACTGAAGTAAAAATTGATATCTTCTTTTGCGCATTCCCTTAATGCTTTTGACAACCACGTAAAGCCTTCGATTTATTTTTCGTATGTATCCCGCGAGACCTAAAACACTTTAAACCATCTTTCTAGTTTTAGGTTCGGGAAAATTGAGAACAGCTTTAACTTTCTCCGGGGATGGTCGTATCGTACGATCTTGCACTACATGCCCTAAATACTTTATAAATGTTTTTGAGAATTGACACTTTTTCCAATTAATCTCTAATGAATAAGATGCCGCTACTTCTAATACTCTTTCCAAATTTTGGATAGCTTCATTTTCATTCTGCACGAAAATGACAATGTCGTCGAGATATACCAGTATAAGCTCTTCGCGAATTAAATCTTTAAAAATGTACGTAATGTACCTTAAAAAACGTGTGGCGAGTTATTAAGGCCAAACGGCGTGCATTTAAACTCGAATTGCCACGTCGCAGTTACAATAGCAGTGAATTTCCGACTTTCCTCGCACGGTGTGCTTGAAACAACTTTAAATACACATCCAATTTTTTGTTTGGGTTCGATTAAGGGGCACAGAAATAGTCTGAAAAAAAATTTGAGTCTAATCCCACGAGCCTTTTGATTTTTTTCATTTACTTTGATAATGTGGGTGTGTGTTCGAAACTTTATATTTAGCTTTATATTTACTATATATTTACTGTAAAATCCAAGGCCTTTTTGAACTTTACGACAAAAAGCAGGGACATGAAAAAAAACCGCGTGAAGTTTAGGTGTAATTGAAATTTCCAAATTACAGTAACTTCGCTGGAACTCAGATATCAATCTACGTATTTCGGGGTTAATGTTGAAGAAAAACCAGAACCAACGACGGATTGTAAAGCCTTAAAGCACCTTACATATTTTAAACAACCAATGCTACATATTCCACGCAATAAAACGATTTTTTCTAACAGCATTTTGCATGAATTACCTGTGAACGCTGAACTCCCATGGACAAAGTCGCGAGTAACATTACACATCCTAGCCTATTGGAGACTCTCATCTTCAAATTCTGTCAGCATGTGTTTATAAATTTTGTTCACAACACCGAGCATCAGATTTAGTTCTAGTGGTTAGCGTTTTCTGAGAAAATTATAGGAGTATTTGTATAACTTTTATACTTCTTCGCAACTGATGTTTTACTTACAATTTCCAACAGTTCTGTGTTCCCCACCTGCATTTAATTCATCTTTTGATTCAGTACACCATGCGAAGGGAAAACTGCTTGCGAAGTTACTGTGATTTGGAAATTTCAATTACACCTAAATTTCACGCGGCTTTTTTTATGTCCCTTACTTTTGTCATAAAGTTGAAAAGTACCTTGGATTATACAGTAAACAAGCCATGGAATCTGTCCATTCGGATTTTAAAACGACCTGGGCTAAATATAAAGTTTCGAGCACACACCCTCATTACCCAAAAAACTTACTAAAACCTTTACAAGAATACAATGCCCGACATGTGTAAAAATATTTTTTGTTTTGTTTCAGTATTGATATGGATTGATATTATATTTATTTACAATATTTCGTTAAAGTGAAAAAAATCAAAATGCATCACATTTTTTTAAGCATTTTTTTTAAACCCAAAAAAAATACTTTTCTCAAAAACGGCTAGGGGGATTTAACTCAAATTTTTTTGCACACTATTTCTAAGCCCCTTAATCGAACCCAAAAAAAATTAGATGTGCTATGACCTTGCATTTAAAGTTGGTTCAGGCACACCGTGCTCATCTATTTCGACATGATGAAACGCATTCTTTAGATCTATCGTACTATAGACTCGGGCAAGAGCTAATTTATCTAACTGTTCATCGACGACAGGTAAAGGGTAATGGTCGCGAACTATCTTCTTGTTTAAGGCGCGGTAGTCTACGCCAACTCTAGGTACCCCGTCTTTTCTACGAACTACAACTACAGGGCTAGAATATTCCGAAAAACTGGGACGTATGATCCCTTTCGCTAACTATTCATCTTTAAGCAAAATCTTCATCTTAAGCGGCGTATTTTTTTTACCCTGAGGGCGGTAATTCTCTATCAATGATTTTACTTTATCCCTATATTCCCCTATTTCTTTATAGACGTCATGGCTTATCAAGTGTACATCGCTGCCAATATCCAGCTCGCAAGTGATAACCTTAACGTTCAGCTTCACATCTTTATACACTCGGTAGTACTGCTTCTCGTGGACCAACATAACCCGTGGCTCCTCTGCTTCCTCTGCATCGTTCTTCTTATCATCACGGACCATCTTAACATGTGCTAAAGATCCTGAGGATCCTCGTTCTGTTTGAGTGCTCTTTGAGGCCACGTGGCCGAATTGATTGCACTTGAAACGCATCACTCCTTCTCGAGATGCTTAGTCTCTTGCTCCGTGCCCCCGGCCACCGCAGTTATAGCAACGTTTCGTTGAGGTTTCTCCATCTTTCCCCTTATAGCTCTCCTTTGACAGACCTTCAGCTTTCGGTAGTATCTTCTTGTCAACCTTACTCTTCCTTTCTTTCGTCAATTGATAGTCTTCGAGCCATCTCTTGGAGTCTTCGATGGTCAGTTTGCCGTAGAGCATCGCCTTGTTTACTTCCGAATCTTTAATGCCAGAAATTACATACTTAATGTTCCGTCATCACATTAATATTAGCAGTAAGCGAGCATTTTTATAAAGTTTGAACGCCTCGAATTCGCGCGAGTTCGACTGAATGGAAGGGTGTGTGCATGCGCGAGAACGGCGTTGGCAAAGAGTGTACAGTTCGCTTTCATCGATCGATCCGTGAAGAGCTCTCGCGGGTCCTTTCGTGCGTACATTTTTTTCCACTTTCCACGAGTGAAAGTTGGAGTTCAATCGACTCAGCGCGATTGGAGGTTCCTCTGCGAACCGAATCCTATTTGATCCCCTTTCCATTTGTGAAAGCGGGATTCCGATCGACTCAGTGCGATCGGAGACTCCCCAGCGAGTCGCATCGAAACGACCACGTGCGACGCCAACGTCGGGTTCCCCTCGGGCTTCTGAAACGATCTTCTTGTGTTCACTTCCAAAATGTAATCAATAAATGGGTTTTTTATGCCATCAAAAAGCTTTTTCCCAAACGTCGTGGTTATTATTGAATTTTCCCCCATTTCAATTAGTGTTAGGAATTTAATTTTCAGGTATGAAGAAAATTAACTAAATTTAACTAAATTGTCGAGCCACCGAAGGCGAGACAATTGCAAAACAAAACACTTAATAATGGACTGATCCGAGAGATTTCCTCGACTGCGCAGAGCTCTCGTTTGCAGGAGGTATTCTTTGAAGGATTTTGTAGGCAACTTCTTCCTTCTTTGCATTGTTTCGTGGAGATCGCATCCGTCAATCTCAAATCCGTCCAGCCGTACATTTCTTTGCACTCAGTTAGGTGGACAATCCATTGATTGACGTTGAAGGCTGGATTATCACCATAAAATTGACTTATTGTCCCCTCTACATCTCTCAGCTAAATGGTGTTTTCTCGTACTACGGGCGTGGTATTGGTGGACACTCTCAGCTGTTCTTGCAGCACGTCAATCCGCCGTTGCAACTCCCGTTCCCGTGCTGTGGCCAAGGCTGCTTCTCGAATTGTGTTTTCAAGTACACAGACGTCTTTGTGCTCTTCGTTGCTTGCTTCTTTTTTCTTCGATCGAAGGGTGCGTTTCTGCAGCGGAGGGCCCAAAGTAACCCCCACTACTCTGGCCAATGCTGTTTCTCGAAGCTTCGTCGTGGCCTGAGTTTTCTGAAGTACTCGAGGCGTTCGCACCCTCTCCTCTCACGTCTTCTTTCCTTGTCGCACTCAGCGCCTTCTCTGTTCCTCTTGTGCTTACGTCTTCCGTCTTTGCTTCTGACGTCTGAATCTTCATTGCCTCTTCGGCACCCTTGGACTTCAATGTTGAGGAATGAGTATGTACCATGCCGCCTAACGTCGTAATCACCCTTCGTACTCTGCATGTCGTAACTTATTGTCTGAGCTTCTTAATTCTTCGTCATAACTTCGTGCTTCATTACTTTGTTACTCCTTGTGGTAGCTGGAGATGCTCGTTCTACTTCATTGGTTGTTCAAGGCTTCGTTCGTACTTCGTCGCTTGGTCTTGGTGTCACTTCACAAACACATATTACATTTCTCTTTTCACCAAAAAAAACGCACTGAAACCCGTCCTGTTCGTCACTTACACAGTCACTGTTTATCACTCACTTCGCATTTACACATTTTCACCATCTTTAGCACTAAAAGGCGTGTAAATCCTTCTCACTTCCACGGCGTGGCGTCGTTTCATAGCGTCCTTTTGTTATTTCCGCGGAAATTACGGCCTAATCGCGACACGTTACTTGTCCTTCATCCCGGACGAGCCCCCAAAATTTGTGGGCGTGAGCGTTAAATAAAATAATGCCGAGATCCAATTAACAGATATATCCTAAACAAAAGAAAAATATGGTTTACATCATTGGGGCTACTCTACCCTGACCGGACGAAGACTTACCCTCGCCCGTCCCCTGAGTTTGCTGGGGATCGCATCCTTCAGACTTCCCTCTCCTGAGCATCTCATTATTCTACGTCCTTATTTCGCACTTACGCCTAGTTTATACTACTTGCTAACTAAACACTACCCATCCTATAACCCTACGCTAAGAACCTACTTTCCTAAATCTATGGATCGAAATTTAAAGTTTTTTTGGTAGTATAACGTCCAGGAACAACCCACGCCTTATTCCTTTGTCCAGCCCCCCAACCCCTTGGCAGATGCGTACATTAAGACTTGGCCGTGTTATAAACACACATAAACGTACACACTGCCCGGATGTTTAGACTCGACCTTTTTTTATACACAATTATTGCGCATGTCAATGCTTAATTCTAAATAAAAAATGTCGTTTTCTGCTTAAGTTTCACGTGATTTCATGGAAACATTTAGGAATGTTTCAGTTGAATAATATTATTATTGATTCTGAGCATGACTACCTTTTGTTGATGTGACAACAGCTGACATAATACTTACTCCGAAATTTGGGGGCGTCACTTCCCCAAAAAAATGTTTACGCCAGAAGATTCCATATTTTAATATATTTTCAATATTAGCATGACTATTGACTATCCAATCAAGCCATAACATCAAAGCATGCAGGTTTCTCATATGTAAGGAATATGTATGCATACTGATTCTGATAGTATTATGCAGTTGAACCTCACACTATAATTCAGAGAGGAAGACGGCTGCGTCAGGTTAGGTTAGTAAGATACACTTGTGCTCAAGACACTTGTTTACGTGGAAGCTAAACGTACATATAACCACTTCAGTTCCGTTTATTCCATCACAACTGAATAGGAAAACAAGGGTGCTAAAGATTACGGTTACACATGCATTAGCATGTTACATAAATTTTGTCCTGAAGGACAAATACCAATTTTGGAGAAGTTTTGCTGGAAGATTTATAATATGTGTGTGTATGTACTTTCATTTCCACGGAAGTGTCATAGCACGTGTTGAATGCATCTTATTAGTTTTAAAATATTCATTTTTCTGATACTTTTAGCTATAGTTAAAAAAAATGTATCCTATACGTTAATTTGATCAACTAAGTGTAGGCTTTGAGGGTTAAAATACACAAAACGTGAAAATAAAAAAGTTTGATTATCTCCCAGAAAGAAAAGATTCATTAAATATGTCATCGAATTGCCAAGTGCTAATATATGAATAACAATGTTTTTTGAGCATGTTTGAAATAAAAATAATTCATGGGATTTATAAGATATCAGACGAAAAGATGATTTCATCTTAATTGGTAAGAACCAGGACGTAATGGAAGTACGGCAAACGTGGAGGCGACAGCATTCCGTGAATTTCTCACGCTGGATGACGCTAATTAAATCCCAGCAAGGACTTTCGGTATCCAAGAGAAAAGAGACGCGGAGGTTAAAGCAGAAGTTGGTATAGGTGAGCTTAAACGCAATTTGCATTTCATTAATTCACCGCCACGCGAATTTTTCTTGTCTCCCCTTGACAGAATGCGGCCTCACCAGGTACTTTATTCACCAACCACCGCAACCAAATCTCGGTTTCATTTGTTTTATCCCCAATATCAGTCCTCGTATTGCTGAATGACACAAAAAGAAAAGTCACAAAAAAGGAAAAAAAGTGGCACTTTTGCTAAACAGAGAGAAAATGAAGCGCTAACGAATTAAGCAATAAGAGTTTTAAACAAGGCATATTATCAATAAGGTCAGTTTTTGAGCTCAGGGAAGAAAAGTCTTTTTTAAAAATACAAAATGAAAATAATACTTCTATAAAAAATCAAATTTAATTAAAGTTATTTATTTAAACATTATTATATATAATAATCTACAATTCATTCATTCTGTCCACGTTAAAACTCCTATGTTTCCGCTCTATTTTCGCTTGTTTCTTATCTCTTCACTTTTTCTATCATGTCAATGTGACAGTTTATTATTGTATACATCCGTTTGACATCTTATAAAATTCTCTTCAACATAAAGTTGTTCCTCTTTTATGGAAAAGGCTCATAGTTGATTGCCAATATTTAAACGAAGTTTGGATTTGTATAATTTTTAACGTATCAACTTTGAACTCGTGAGTTTTTTAAGTTTCCAATCAGAAAGAACATAATCTTGAACGTTTTTAGGATATTTGAGCATTGAAGGTTCACAATGTATTAAAAATTCTTTAATTTTCATAAGGGAACATGAAAGTGATGTTTTGTATTATTTTATTTTAATTTTTAATATTCAATGTAATATCTTAAACTTGACCAATTTTTAGTTGATGTCTTTAAAAAAATAAATCATTTAAAGTTGAATAATATTCCATTAAAATTTTTTAAGAATTTTGAAGGGTTTGAAGGCAGTATCTATGTGTACTGTACAGATTCGGCAACTTGTACAGAAATTACGGTACAAATAATCCACTTTCGAGGTCCCGCTATTCGCATGGAAAAATCTGGCTACTTGTATCGAAATTTCGGTGCGCGTAGCCATGGCCAATTTTAAACGCTTTTAATTATAAATTATACAACTTCAATTCCTTATAAGTAAATTCGAAATATTGTCCGTTTTCAAAATTTTTTATATTTTTAATGTTGAGAAATAAAAATCCAGAACCGTGAACTGCTAGTACAAAATAATTTTATAAAAATATCTGTTTAAAAGCTAATTATTAATATATTCTTATTTTTATCTGACCCAAAAACTATAGGTATAAGCATATTAATCCTACTAGTCTCTACTAGACTTAAACTGGAAAATGTATCAAGAGAGTAAATAGTCTTGGAAATGAAGTAAACCGGCTAATATTTATTTCGCAAAAGTAATAAAAGGTTATTTAACATTCCTTTGAAAGTAAATGTTTAAATATTCTATAAAGTTTTAAGAATTTCTTATTCACGGTAAAAAGGTTTTAAAGTAGAAACTCTCTAGTAGCAGATAATGCATCCCATATATCAAAAAATTATGGCTGCCCCTTGCTATGAAACATTCTCTTCTTCTCTTATAATACCCTATAAAAAGGATGGTTATTTAGGTACCTTGATTCAAAATTCGTCTCGCATAAACGTGAACCACTGCACGCGTGCCTGATTTTGTAATATTATTTATTGTCTGATATAAAAGAGAAAGAAAAAGGATTCCAACCATTTATTCTTGAGAAAAATCAGGCAATCCGATTCCCGGAATAAAATGTCTGATGAAAATTTGAATTATGTATTTTTTCACATGACAAAACCAATCTAAATCCTTTTACTAGTAGGAGAAAGGCAACGCGATTCACGTATTATGAGATTTCACTCTTATCTTTTGTGCTCACCATCCACCTGCAAAATTTACTTCTCCTCCTGCAGTGACCTCGTCCCATTAGTATTTTTCATGGAGTCGGCTGAGTATGTCTATGTAGGATGTAAACTGCTATTATCCTCAATCCCTTATCGTTACTACCGTACCATATATCTTCAAGCACCACTTCCTTTCTCTTTGACTATCCGATAAAAACGAAGAGAGCAGAACGAAAATTATACGAACAGCACAAAAATGTGATTGGGATTTTCTGCTCAGCGAACGTCAACGCCGTGCCATCGACCATCCTGTTCGAGTCATTCGGATGTCTTGAGAGATGTTGGAAACACGTTTTATGAGTCTTTACCAGAAAATAACAGGGAATATAAGGGAGAAAATTTAACGATTCTTTGATAGAAAATGCTCTGCTACGAACAGAATATCCCCACGACTACCCTATAAAAGCACATCATTTCCAAATAAAATGCCTCGAAAAAAGAGCGGTGAATTGATACCGTTTCTCTAAATCACTAAATAAATGTGTATATTCTATTGTCACTGTTAGAGTCGTACAAATTTATAAGCTTTTGAGTATATATAGGTATTCAACTTAAAACGTTTCAAAGGACCCTGTACTTTCCTTATCGAAATTTGATTTCGGTTAAATTGGCCCAATTTGATATATTATGTAGTACCACAACATATATAGAATCGGGTTAATTTAACCGAAACCCAATCTCCATAAGAAATGTGCAGGATCCTTTAAAAGCATTCATTTATAAGGCTGACCTTTGAAATTGTTTCATTTCTCACTATACGCAGGTATAAAATTGTTCTATTTTGGAATCTTCATTCAAAAGGTTTTTAAATAAAAAATTGTAAAGTTTTAGACGCTCCAATTGTTTTAAATATTTCAATTAAAAATTCTTCAGCTATTTATACTCCATTTTTTTAAATATGTACTTTTCTAATTTTATAATTCCTCAGCTTTGGACTTGAGTTTAAAATTTTCAATTTTAAGGCTGATGAGGCGGTGTATAACCAATGTTGAAATGTGTAGGGTTGCTCAAATCTCCACTAAGCTTTTATCTCTGAAGATCAAGGTTTTAAAAATGTACTTTGCAAAGTTTACTGTGCCCTAGAAGACGCTTTGCTGTGAAGAGTTGGGCCTATTATATGGATTTTCGAAAAAAAAAAGAAAATATCTGCTAAAAAGCGAGAGTGGAAAAGTGTGGAAATGAGAGGAAGTAGGAGCGTTAGGAGCAGCACCATGCGTAATCTGACGGCAATGAGTACTCTTTTCTGTTTACCGGATTTCCTATTTTGCACATAAAAATCGGATTCAATCCGAGAACCAGGAATAAAGCGAGTAATTAATTCAAACGCGTGGACCGCGTTGAAAGACCAAATTCTACATAATAACCAATTATGTGTTAGTTCTATCAGCTGGTGGCGTCAACCGACGGCAACCATATCCTATGCGCTGACATTGACTGTTTGCTGCTGACACATGGCGGCGAACTTGCGGACCGTTACTACCACCAGCTCATAGAGCTAACATAAGTTTGTTTATTATCTACAGGGTGTCCCAGTACTCGAGGTACATTTATATATTTTTGAATTCCTCATAAAAAATGGAGTTGAAAATAATAATAAAAATTTGTTGTAAAGTTAATAATTAATGAGTAATTAACAATGAAAGATTAACCAATCGAAAGCATGCGTTATATCGACGACAGTCCCTGTGTGACTGAGGAGGGTGTGTGCGCAAAAGAATAATTTTAAATTTTCAGGAAATTGTGAATATCAATGGTGCAACTTCACACGGCAACTGAGCGATGAGATAATTAATCTTAGAAAATATATTTTCCTTCAGAATAGGCGTTGAATTATTTTATCTTCCTTCAAGTATTTCTAATTCTGTAGAATTCAAACAAATTCTTAGAATTCACTTGTGCTCCTTTGAATTATTTTGAAGTTCTTTGCAATACTCTTGAAACCTTTACAATACACCATTGCTTATTTTAAATTTCTCCAAGTCTTTTGTATTCTCTGAAATCACTCAATTCTCTGAATACTTCTGAATTTTCTGAATTCTTCTCAATTGTCAGAATTCTTTTGAACTCTCTAAAGTCTTTCAAATTCTCTGAAATCTTTTGATTTCTATGACTTTTTTTCGTATTCTCTTAATTCTTTTGAAATTCTCTAATTTTTTTCAATTCTGTGAATACTTTTAAAATTTGTGATCTCTTTTGCACTATGTGAATTTTTTAGAATTTTCTATTATAAATTCTTCTTAATTCTTTGAATTCTTCATAATTCTCTGAATTTTTCCATTATTTTCTAAAAATAACAAATTCAAAACAGTTTAGAGAGTTCAGAAAATTTTAAAACAATTCAGAGAATTCAGAATAAATCAGAGAATTTAAAGAATTTGGAAGAATTCAGAATAATTCAGAGAATTCGGAAGAATTCGGAAGAATTCAGAGAATAGCTGAAGCATTCATAGAATTAAGAAGAATTCAAAGAATTAAGAAGAATTTAGAAAATTTGGATGAATTCACAGAGTGCAAAAAAATTCACAAACTTCAAAAGAATTCACAGAATTAAAAAAAAAATAAAGAATTTCAAAAGAATTTACAGAATGCAACAGAATTCAAAAGGTTTCAAAGAATTTAAAAGTGTTCAAAGAATTCGGAAGAATTCAGAGAATAGCGGAAGAATTCAGAGAATTAAGAAGAATTCAAAGAATGAAGAAGAATTAACAGAGTGCAAAAGAATTCACAAACTTTTAAAAGCATTCACAGAATTAAAAACAAATTAGAGAAATTCCAAAGAATTTAGAGAATACAAAATCATGCATAGAATTCAAATAATTTCAGAGATTTT
>CAKNWU010308835.1:0-10892 GCA_932072015.1 Andricus quercustozae
GTGACGTTTTACGCCGTATTATTATAACGCCTTAACATTATAACAAATAAATCTTTGCAATTCGATCCATAGTTTATATTAGTTATCTAACAATTAATTCTGAAGTTCTCTAATGATATACGTTTTGCCAACCACTAGCTTATAATTAGCTTATACGACTCATGTTCATTATATGATATATTCTTTTTATCTGTATGCATCTGTAATTCTTTTTGTTTACCAACGTCATAATTGTCGGTTGACCAGAGTCGTGACATTTTTTTTTGTAAAACATATGTAAAATTTGTTCCTTAGAGAGCTGTCTAGCCCTAGGGACTACCATTCAGATGACCCAACTGAGCTCCGCAGGGGGACCAGAAGCGCCCAGAGGTGCCCCGAATTAGCCTTTCAATTGCTGAGATGGCAATATCCATGATGCAGATTAATTTGCACCACAGTAAAGGCGACTCGGCGTTCCTAGCCAGACGCATGTATGTGGCGTAGGCGGGGCTCGCCCTAAGCCAAGAACCCTGGTTATACAAGGAAATGATTTGTGGCTTGTCCGAATGTGTCTCCATATATAAGGGGCTGCGCGAAAAAAAAACCAAGGACTTGCATAGCCGTCAAGGGAATGGATACGATCCTGGTGCCTGAATTCTGCTCTAAAGATCTCACCGTTATTAAGATGAGATTTAGGAGCAGTAGTGAAAATCAATTGCCCTACTAGCACAATTAAGTCTAGGAAGGTAGCAGAATGGTCGAATACCCACTTGGAGAGACTCTGTAAAAAGACAAAAATGTTGTGCAATAGGGCAAATAGAACTAGATTCCCTTTAGAATGGGACATCTATAAGAAGGCCCAGTGCGCATACAATAAAAAAACAGCGAGGCTCCACAAGAACCTGGTGACAAGTCTGTAAGCTCTCTTCTGGATCATAAGGGTCGATAATGGTGAGTTTGCCGAAGACCAAGAGGAGGCAGGCTGGGACCAAGAGGTGGAGAGGGCCGACTTGAATTTCTCCGCTAAGGTCGCTGATTACAAAAAGGTGGAATGGGCCGTAGGGTCCTTCTGTCCCTTTAAATCCCCAGGGGCGAATGTCATTTATAAAGGGCTTTTACAAACATGCATGGATTTAGTCGTCCCTACTCTGACGAAATTATTTAGGGTAAGTATGGCCATTAAATAAGTTCCATCGGCATGGAAGGATGGCAGAGTGGCCTTCATACCCAAACCTGGGAGGGAGGATTACACTGCTGCAAAAGATTTCCGACCAATCAGCCTCACGTCTTTTATCCTGAAGACTTTTGAGAAGCTGGTCGAGAGAGACGAAAGGTGTGTGCTGTAAGCACTTTCTTGGATATAGAGGGTGCTTTTAGCTATACTCCTCCAGAAATCATCTGTCGAGAGGCTTTGAAATTTGGCGTGCCGGACCAGCTACTATGCTGGATAGGAAGCAGACTTGAAACCAGATGGGGCGAGGGCCTCGTAAGGGGAATATCGCCACAGAGTTGCCTACAGGGGGTGTCCTGTCGCCCCTCCTGTGGTACATCGTGGTGGACGGCCTTCTTCGAAGGCTAAATGAAGAGGGGTACATTGTACAGCTCTGGTGCGATTGCTCAGTGCTGTCGGTAAATCCGGAAAAGACCAATCTGGTCATTTTCACTAAAAACAATAAAGTTCCGAAGCGAACGCTCCTGTATTCTGTGTTGCGGAGCTGATATTATCAGATAAAGTTAGGTATCGAGGAGTAGTCCGATGTTCAGAAGAGCCTTTGGATTAACGCTGGGTCTAGGGCCTAAAATGCTTGCATGGCTCTACTCTTCTGTCTAAAAGCCAGGCTCCTACATGCGGCCGTGGTCTGGTGGCCACGGGCGGAACTTAAAACAATGCAGGACAGGCTGCGAAGATTATAAACGCTAGCATTTAGAGGCTTGACTGGAGCAATGAGGATTAGGCCCACAGCGGCAATAAGATTCATGCTCTGTGAGGAACCCTTACATGTTGCGATAACCGCTAGAGCGGAACACGCTATGGGCCGCCTGGCAAGAACAAATAGATGGACTCGGGGGACTAGACACAGTAGGCTCCCGAGCGATATCAGCGCATTTCTGATTCTAGAGATGAGGCAAGATAAAATAACAAAACGCTTCAACTTTGCCAAAGTTTTTCGTGTCAACACCCCAAGCAGGGATCTGTGGAAAGCAAATGGTAACCCGCTCCTCCAAGGGGAAATCTGGTATACAGATAGCGCCAGGGAAGATGGAGGGTCAGGAGCAGGAATGTATGACAGCCAGACAGGAAAAGTGAATGAGATCCCACTTTTGCAACATGGTACTGTCTTTCAGGCGGAGGTCATGGCCGTCCTTCGCTGTGCTGAAACACGAATAGAAGAAAACACTGCTGGGAAACAGATTACGATCCGTTCGGACAGGCAAGCGACACTAACTGCAATAGGGAAACCAGATATAACATCATAACTGGCTTGGGAATGCAAAAAGGCATCAAAACAACTTGCAGAAAGAAACAATGTGGCTATAAAATGGGTCCCTGGTCACACGGCGATCAAGGGTAACAAAAAGGCGGACCAGTTGGCAAAACGCGGCGCAGCGAGTGAAGGCATAGGACCGGAACCGATACTGGGAATAGCGTCTTGCTGTGTCAGGATAGCCATTAAAATTTGGATACAAGCAAAACACCGGGAATACTGAGAACAAAGCCAGGGTTGCAGTCAGGCGAAATCCATTATGGGTCATACCTATAGGATGGACAGAGCCAGGGAAATCTTTGGTTTACACAAGTTTACACAGTGGTACGGATCCTAACTGAACACAATCACTTAAACTATTATATGCAAAAAATTGAGTATAATCTCACGACAGAGTGCAGGAAATGCGGCAGGGCTGACGAAACATCACTGCATGTATTAGGCCAGTGCCCGGCATGAGCTAGGCTCAGGCAACAAACCCTCGGTGCCTATTTTATGAAACCTGAGGAAATTACGAGTACAACGCGAACAGTAGTCGACATACTGGGCTTCATCAAGAGGTCTGGGTTCAACTGCTGAGAGCAAATAAGTAAGGGTAGAGCACAATAGTCTTTATAGCTTGAACGCCAAGGGAGCTCTCCATGGGCTCCCGGCCCGTTTTAAAACTAAACTAAGTAATATCATAATAAAACTAACTAAGCTGAAGGAGTTTTAAGAAAAAGGAATTCAAAATGACGAAATTACAGTTTTTAATGTTTTGACGCCGAATATTAAAAGATCTATGCATGAATGTGTGAATATCAGAAACCCGAACACGAAGCGTGAAGAAAACATATTATCGTGCGCGAATCGCAAGGTTTGACAAACGCGCACTCCAGCCGCGCTCAAATTTGTAAGCGATGTTTTTTTCGTTCAGGTTACAACTAATTTGTTTTAGAATTTACCAACAACTGTAGGTATAAAAAAAACTTATTGTTTATAACAATTTGTGATTAAACATGCAAAAAATGTTGTTCCAGCATATTGATTTTTTTTGTATAATTTGACTGGACTATTACAATTCCGTAATCATAAATAACCGGAAAGTTATTCATAATTTCTAACTTCAATTAATATCATTAGTGTTACATATCCTTCTAGATATTTATCCGCTGAATCGATGAGTAGCAGAGATAATGCCAGTCGAGTTCTAGAAACCGGAGAAAAATAAACATAAATGCTCCAAATCGAGTTTTCTTAAACAAAAATTAAAGAATTTCAACTCTATATTATTGTCCCCATTTGAAGTAGGACATAAATAAATTGCATGCTCTTCTAAATTACGATCCGCCTTATCACTTTGTATTAACGTCGGATTGGCGATCTGGATATCTCGAAAAATCCAAATGGACCAGTGTTAGAAGAACAATTCTGACTTCATCTACTGTTTTACGCTTGAGTGAGCAAATTTGGGTAAGACATAGAATCAGTAATAAAAAAAAATATAAAAAACCAATTTTCTTTCTCGAAATCTCCTCCCAAATATACTTAAGTTAAACGAGGGTAGATAGTGCTGGCGAAGTATTTTTCACGGTGGTCCTGAAGAAGGAAAAGGTTTGACTAAACTGGATCCAAAATCAGGTTTCACAGGAAGTTATTACATCATTTATGGATTCGAAATGTGCAAAAAATCAAAATCCTAGCTGCTCTCTCTCGCGAGATATCGATATTTTAATATTTCACAGTACTCAAAATATGTAGTAATTTTCATGTTATAATCAAACGTTTTAAATGGAAGCTAAAATGACTTTATATTTGGAAAATTAAAACAATAGACGGGGACTTAGTGGTTATATGGTCCCATCTTTACTTTTTTTGTAATTTTTAATTTTGTTTTAATTTTGCATTTTATTATATTTTTGTATTCTTCTTTCTAACTTTTCAATATTTGTATGAGTTCGATAAGACTTTTAACATTGAATATGGAGTCAAAAAGTTCAACCACTGCGTCCCCATCTATCATTCAAATTATCGACGTATAAAGTCATTTCTGCTTTCAATTCAAACTTTTGATATGCGGTGTTATCATGAAAATTACGATTTTGAGTACTACGAGATATAAAAATATCGATATCTCGCGAAAAGGAGCAGTTAGGATTTTTATTTTTTCATATTTTGAATCCATAAATGATGTAGAAACTTCCTGTGAAACTCGATTTTGGATCCATTTTAGTCAAACCTTTTCCTTCTTTAGTACCACCGTTTTTTCGAATAAAAATAGAACCATTATGAGGCGAAAGATTATTGAGACTAGGTTAAATATGAAAAATTATTTTCGATTTGCGTAAACTTTAACCGGCAAGATTAATTTTTGTTGCATCGAATCTTTCATCTATAATCGATGTGAACTATATCTAACGTTTTTTCCTGTGAGATTGTTCGCTTTCATGGTATCAGTTTTATCGTGTCCCTTTTGAATATAATAAATTCATCCTGTTATTTTCAATGTAAAATAAATGAATCCGGGTTCCCACCAGTGGTATCATTTTAGTACCACTCGAGACTGTTTTTCTGAGTCTTATTGTAATACCTGAAACTAGCCCTCAAACAATACTTTGTTTTTGCAGTGGCCCCCGATTGGTAACTATTTTTAATGTTAATGTCGCTTGAACGTGAGAAAGTGTTTGGTAACAAGGCATATGTTGAAAACGACTAGAAAGCTCAATCGTATCCAATCATTGGTTATGCAGTTTTCTCGAATGCATGAAACGAGATATTAGATGAGAAACATTGAATCGATTACAATCTTCTTCTACAAAGTTAAAGATGATGAAACATGGCCTCAAATAAAATTAGAAAATGATTTGTACTATGTACGCGTACGTCTCAGAAAACACGTACCCACTATGTAAGTATGAAACGAGATATATGAAATTAAAAACATCTGATAAGATTTGGCATGACACTTCATTGCCTCAATGGTAAATACTCACTTTATTCCCATAAATTATGAGTGAAAATCAACCCTCATGACGTAAAGTGGTCAATCCAGAGATTTCACCATCTTTTCATTCAATAATCAATCAGTAAACATTAAATTGAAATAATGGAAAGTAGGTTATGGAATGAAAATGAGAATGATAGTTTTTAATTCTTTTAGACTCGAATATTCAAGAGTATTCAGAAAAGTTTCAGTTTTTTAATTTCATATCCCAAATCATAGATTCAACAAAATATTAAGCAAATAAAGGATTTGTGTGCATTGAATAAATCCTCCATTGACATTAGATCTTAAATCTCCAATTTATTTCAATATAAGAATTCTACCGGATGGAGAAAATTGAACATACAAAATAACTTTTTCTAATAATTGACATATTCTCGTAGATTTCTAACGCTGAAGCTAATGATATATACAACTTATGTTCAGATTAAAACTCGAAAAATGTAGATAGACTGACTAGAATAAGATGGCAACGTATCTGATGTAATTATTATCTCATTCAAACATAGTCTCAAATTAATAAAAGTCGCCCAGCGGGAAATTCTAATAATGGTCCAGTACGGATACATAAAATTCGGAATGATAACTATTCAAATGCGTTTTTTTTTACTTGAACTATTTGTTTTGACCAAACTCTAGTGTCTGTAGAAGATAATGGTTGACTTTGACTTAAAAGTATGTGAAAATCTATATTTGGTCACTTTTGTTTTAAACACACTTCTTATTAACTACTACCCTGTTCGAGAAAAACAAGACCTACTATTATTTTCTCAACTTGGCCGAAATCCTTTCATTGCAGATTTAGAACGGTTAAGAAAGACCTTACAAGAATCTCAAAGAAAAAGTTAATCAACTTTATCATTTTAAAAAATAGAAGATTTAAACAAACAAGTCACTGAGATGAATGTATTCTTGTGTCATAAGGATGTTCCTAGGGGGTAATTCCATATCAAATCATCTGAAAGAATTTCATTTATTGGTAGTAATTTTGATGCAAATTATAATATCCGTTCTCTTATGTGTTGAAAGAAAAGCAGTTACATAATTTTTATAAAATGCAAAAAACTTATGAGATACTCAAAATTGAAAATTTTGGTCCTTTGTTAACCTTAATAACTTTCGTGATTTTAATGATATTACAATTTTTTTCAAATTATTTATCATAAGACGCAGTTTTGAAGAAATATTTGCCGAAAAAAAAAGAAAAACTTTTTGGATCTGTATAAGTTTTCGAGAAATAATCAAGAATGTACGCCATGGCCAACATTTTTTTTTTAAATTTTCATGCAGATCGCCCAGAAATTAATTCAAATCCACAAATGAGTGAATGATTTTTATTTTTGAAAACAAAAATTATATTTCGAGGTTCCGTGAGCCCCATGTTATATCTCATAAGAAAAAAGACCTTCTTGTAAAGACAATTCAGAATCAAAACCTATTTTTTAAATATCGCCCACATAAGTCGGTTTTATAGGATCCCAAAAAAACCCATAAGTGAAAAATATTGCTTTGCGAGTTTTTGGCGCCAATTATGATTTTTTACTTTTTTTAAATATTAATTATTAATAAAACATAAACCACAGCTTTCTACTGATAATTAGGTGTTTATATAATTTGATTGAACAATTTATTACATTTATCACAATATTCTCTTAGAGTAACGCTAGAAAGTTGCAGTTTTTTCTATAATTTTCCCATTTTTATCCACTTTTCAATTAGTGTAAGGTAATAATATTTACAATTTAACGAACCTTATTGTTTAAACAAATTATTATTGTTTTTATCTTTTCCTATAGTAATGCTAGATATTTTCGGTTCTTACTCAAATTCTCAACTTTTTGTCTACTTTTTACTAAGAGTGAGGCCATAATCACTGCAATTGCAAAATATAATTTTTTAAACCAATTATTGTTTAAAACTTTCATCTCCTATATTACTGCTAGATCGGTGCGAATCTTTAATTCTGCTTCGAGTTTTTAGTTATTGACAAATAATAAATGAACATCAACTAGAATCATTTTTTAAATAGTATTGAATTTTTTCTAAGTGAATTATTTTTACTCTTTTGCTAGTATTTGGAAAATATTAATTTAAACAAAAATGCTATCTTACAGTTTAGATAAAAACAAAGAATGGAATAAATAGAAGTAGGTGCGAGAAGTAGGTCTGTAAATGACTTGTATAAATATTGTTTTCAAATACAACACGAAGTATGTTGCAAAGCAGACAAGGTAGACTTACTCCAGTCAGGAAATTTCTTCCTTTACTCTGTTACAACTGGCAGTAAATATTGTTTATGGCTTTCATCTCTAGTAAGAAGGGAATTAAAGACAGATATTAATTTTACAAATATCTGTTTTATTTCAGAAACATATATTCACATGAAACAAAGAGATTGTTTAAAAAATTATTCACTCTAATATTTATTTCTGATTTTTTCATAACAAAAAAGCCAAAGCAAAGTTAAAAATTTCAGGAAAAACCGCAACTTTCTGGCAATTATCTAAGAAGAGATAGTTAAGAAGAAGAATAAATTGTTCAAACAATTATGTTTGCTCAGTTGAATTATTCATCACCTGATTCTGAGTAGAAAGTGCACAAAATGTTTAAAATTTCAGAAAAAATCGCAACTATCTAGCATTCATACAAGAGAAGATATTTATAGTATGCAATAATGATTTGTTGAAAGAATTAGAATTGCTAAACTTTATAAATTATTACCTCGCTCTGAGTGCATAGTGCACAAAATATTGAATATTTAAAAAAAAAACCACAACTTTCTACCATTATTCAAAGACACTATTATTGAAAATAACACATTTTTCAAACAACTATCTTTGTGAATTTGAATTAATTATCACCTCAGTCTAATTAAAAAGTGTTTAAAAAGTTTAAAAATTCGGGAATAACCGCCACTTTCTAACTCTTTTCTAAAAGAACTTTGCAAAAAACAATAATAAATTGTTTGAACAATTTATATAAACATATAATTATCAGTAGAAAGCAGTATTTTATGTTTTATAAGCCGTTTGTATTTTGAACCCCACAAAAAATCATAATAATTAGCGCCAAAAACTTGCAAGACAAAATTTTGCACTTATGTGTTTTTTTGGGGGGGTTTTATAAATCCGACTATGGCTAATTTTGAAGAAAAATGTTCAGTTTCAACTCAGTTCATTTAATATTCCCGATTCTAAAGAACAACGTCTTTTTCTGTTGGGAAATATATGTTAAACTGTATAGGGCTTGCGGAACCTCTATAAATATCATTTTCAACACACAAAAATCGCTTTTTTTATGTGGATTCGAAAAAATTTTCGGGCGATATTAATGAAAATTTAAAAAAAATGTATCGTATTTTTGGACAACCCTAATGGTTACGCAGTTGCTTGACACTAAAGTGACCACATATGCTGGAAATAAAGAAGGGCTGCGTAGGAACACGCCCCTGCCACCCATGCAGGGACGTGTTATTTTTTTTTAAAAGGACGGTATTAGAAAAATTTAGGCGAAAGTGAAATCACACCCTACCCTATTTACGGTAGTCCCTTTAGAACCCTATTTGTAGAAAAAATGGTCATTCTAGGGTGTATTTTTTGTTCTTTGAAGTAGTAATATAGGAAAAAATTAAAACAAAGCTATGATAAAAAATATGAGAATTATTTCTCGTCACAACTTGAATTATGAATTAAAATTCCCCATCTTTTCTGCCCCATTGTACCCACCCTGAAAGGTAGAAAAAGGGGACATGCAAATGGTGTGCGTTGAAGCACTCGGTGGTTCTTTCTTGTTCATTTTTTATTGTTTTTAAAAAATAAAACGACATGTAAAATGCAGAATTTTTGTTTTTAAAAACTTATTTTTGTAACGTCTAACCTTTAGAAAATTTCGTATCGTTATATAGTTCGTTTAATAACCACATTCGTAATTAAGTAATCAAAATACATCGATATACGAGGATAGAACTTTATCATCATATCGTGTTTACAAGAAACGTCGTATCATAATTATGCGACCTAGAGAAGAAAAATCTAGACCGAGTCTAATCATAAGGTGGACCTGTCTTGTTATCTTATCTATCTTGATCTTTTTTGTTTTAAGACAATTCGTACGGGCTCTGGATTTTAGTCCTGTCTACACGTTGAATTTAACATTTTTAATTGTTAGTAGACACAGTTGAACAATTATTCAAAATTTATTGCTTCCAATTCTAAATTGTAAAACTTTAATCAAGTTAAAATTTTATATTGAGACATTGCAAATGCTGACATACTTTTAAGATATTACTAAAGGGTTGAGGTCCTCGACCACTCTAATCAAATGCAGTATAAAAATCAGCAAAACTTTCGAAGCTTTAATAACATTCAGTTTTCGCAAAAACGGTGAAAGATACGTAAAAGCTGTCAACATTCTAAGCATTTTCTTAAGAGAGCGAATCCTTGACCAGCCCGAACTGACGTATTATCAAGGTTTGGCAAATTTAACCAGTATGTCCATATATGTCTCATATTCATTCGAACTGGATGCTAGGCTGGGTTAAAAAACGTATTTTTTAACTTCGGAATCCGGAGTTTTTTCTTTTTATGTATTTTACGATATAAAAACTTGCGAAATTGTTATTGTATACTTAATATAAACGTATGAGTAAGACATTATTATAAGTAAGATATTATTATGAATCAAACAAAAATAGAATAAAATCATTTCAATAAACTAAGTTCGCCTAAATTGATTAAAATATCGAGTAATATCACAAAATTGTAACAATAATAGGCTCTATAATTTAATCAACTTACACGAAGTTAGTATTTTTAAAATATTGTATTATATTTTTGTATTAATCATGAAAGTAAGAAAGTCTTATTCAAGGAGCGTTCACATAGGAGTAAAACTATGCGACATATGAAAAAGGGTTTAAAAAACCAACTGTTGCTTTTTGGAAGACCTCCAAGATTGTTTTTAACCTTTTTTGTATAATAATATAAGGTATATAAATAATAACGTGTTATCTATTTTACATTGAAAATGATGTTAGAAAATTGAAAATTCACATTTTCAGCCAAACAACGTGAGATGTGAAAAAAGGGCTTGGAAAGAAATTAGTGCTTCTAAAAAGACGTACAAGGTCGCCTTTGATTTTTTTGAGGATTTACCATTTTGCTCTAAAAATTGAAAATCCTATTGAAAATTGTCAAATTAAACGTTTTGTGTCTATATAATTTATTGGGGAATTTTATAAATACATATAAATAGTCGAGCATGCATATTTTAATGAAAATTTATTTCTGAGGGGCCAACAGAACCTTAAGTAAATCAATTTTCTTTTTAATCCAAAACCAAAACTTTAGCTATCTCTTTAAAGGTAGTGGTCTTGTAGTCGAGCGCGAAGCGCAACGCGAGAAAGTGTCAAGACGCGTAGCCCGAGATCCAACAAACTAATATCA
>CAKNWU010308847.1:2894-21832 GCA_932072015.1 Andricus quercustozae
GAATTTTTCGGGCACAATATTGGGGAAATTAAAATTTTTTTGGTGAAAATTATTTCTTGAATATTCCTTAAGAGGTGACTAAACTTTAATTTACAAAAAGTTAATGACAAGTTCTTGTTTCCATTGTTTCGAAAACCGAGCTTTTCGAAAGTCGAATTTTTACAGGTATAAATTTGGACGACCATAATGTTGTATTTATTATCACATTTTGGTGTATTTCAAGTTATATAGATACACATAATAAAGACACATATCGAAATAAAAGAAGATACAATAGAATCACATGTTCGGTAACTATATCCTACGTTGTGGGTAAATTTTACCTGATTTTTGTTGCAGGCAGAGAGTACTCTGAAATTAAGGTAATGATTACAATTTTCTTTCTTATTTCGCTGTAATTGTAGAGGCGTAAAACTGTCCTACTGTTTTGATTTTTTTCCAATTCAAACATATATAGTGAATTCAAGTAAAATCAGCTTAAATTTAAAATAAATGCAAATAAATACCAATATTCATCGCATGAGAAATACAAATAAATTCTCGAAATCCTATATTGAATTAAACGAAACTTATAGTGAATTCACTTAATCAACAATTAATCTGAATTTAAAAGAATGCAATATGAATTTCAAATAAATTCTACTAAATTTAACTCGGAAAAAACTGACGGGTAAATATGGTTGCGGGCACTTTTAAAGTAGTTGAAGTTAAATTTTTGTCACATCGAAATTAAAAAAAATACAATAGGCTATACTACGATAGAATCCATCGCCTATTTTTTGGAAAGATTTGAAACGCCTGAAGTTAATTCTTCTTGCAGAAAGATTGTATACTAGAATTGTACACTGAAATAAGTGTAAGATAGAGACTGTGCTTTTCCTGTCAAGTGAAATTTAATTCATTTCTATGACTGAATAATTTTCGCATTTATTGCAAAGAAATATTGCTTTGTATTAAAGAAATATACACGTGAGACCTCGCAGATTTAATCAAATCTGCTGTGAAAAAGAAGAAAGCCGTAAGTACATATGGGATTTATCACCTGTTTCGGAATTGTTTTCTATTTAAATACACGGTGTTTTTTTTTTTAACTTGAGACATCGAAATATCTTAAAATCATAAACATCCTATGAAAAAAATATCGGTAATGAAAACTTTTTATTTTCGATAGGGAAAAGCGGCTTTGAACAAAATTTACCCCACCCACCCCCCAGGAGACATGGGGGGTGGGTTTTTTTTTGTGTTTTTTTTGGCGAATCGAAACAAAATTTTCGAATAAAACTTATGTATTTCACAAAGGAGAATCTGAATCTGTGATGAAAAATTGGGGTTCCCATTTAAAATTACAATGTTACCCCCCTTCCTACCTCCTGAGGGGGTAGGCGGGGTAAATTTGTTCAAAGTGCCTTTCCCCCTCGAAAATAAAAAGTTTTTATTACGGATATTTTTTCATAGGATGCGTATTTCTTGAGATATTTCGATGTTTCAAGTTAAAAAAAAAACACCCTGTATATGGCCGAGTCCGAATGCCCGGACAGTCCGGACGTTTATGTACGCTTATAACACGGTCTGGTTTAAACGTACGGAACTACGAATGGAAAAGGGGAGCTGGCAAAGGGAAGGCGGCGTGGCTTGTGTCTGGACGTATACTCTTAATTGACCCAAGAATCATAATTGTAAAGAAGATTTTTTAATTTGAAATGATATTTTTTATGATTCGTCCCGGACTGACTCTCCGTAATCGGCAGTAAGGCAATGTGAATCAGTGCTGCCTTAGACATTACATTTTACAGTATAACTGACTTAAATTCCATTATAATGTATATTTTCAAAAAATGTTATATGTGTTTGAAAATATTGCAGTTAATAATATAATGCATTTCAACCACGAATAGGGGTTGAAACTTAATATAATTGATATACATTTTAATTTTATTTAAAAAAACGCAAACATTTTATTTATAAGGTTGTTTTTCTTCCATGGATAGGGACCAAAACTTAAATTAAAAGATCAAAAATTATTAAGTTGATAAGGAATTATTATTATTTTTATGACATATTTAGTGAACCAAAAAAAAAGTAATTTTAAACTTATTCTCAGTAATATTCTTCCTTCTCCGCCTCTTCCAATATCAATTATATTAAGTTTCAGCCTCTATCCGTGGTTGAAATGCATTATATTATTCACTGCAAAATTTAAAAAAAAACGTAACATTTTTGGAAAATATTCATCATAATGGAATTTAGGTCAATTTAACTGTAAAATGTAATGTCTAAGGCAGAACTGATTCACATTGCCTTACTGACGAGTCCGGCGAGTCCGTCCAAGACGAAACATAAAAGATCTAATTTTTATTTTATTTATCAAAAAATAATATATTTTTAAAAAATGGATTGTAGAACAAAGATTAATATTATCGACTCTAATGCTAATTAAAAAATCTTCTTTACAACATATTGGAAACAATTGAGAAAAGGGGGAGGCCAAATCCCAAATGTAGTTACCGTTTTGTTTTTTGGCACGACAGAATTATTATACTCAATACGTAAGGAAACTTTTTTAAATGTACAAGAATTCCTTAATTAGGTATTTTCACTTAACCGCCAGCTAACTTCACTTCGTTGAGTGCTGAGGGGAAAACAATGGACCAAATACATGGGATTTTGTCCATTTTGGCCCTATTTTGTTAATACCTTCGTAAAAACTTATTTTTTATATATAAATGTATTTGGAAATTAGTTTTTATTTTTAAAGAACTATTTAGTGAAATAATAAATTGATAATAATTATTATTTATTACGAAGATGTTACAAAAATAAAGATTTGTCCCATGCATTTGGTGCCACTGTTTTCCCCTCAGCACTCGACGAAGCGAAGTTCGCTGTCGATAAAGTGAAAATGCCTAATACAATAAAATATGTTTTCAATGTTTGAAGTCTACCGTAAAATTCGGCTTAGCGGCTCGAGTTTTTTTTATTTTTTACAATAAATGACAAGAAAGAATTTAAATTATAGGTATTGATGCTTTAAATATATAATTTATATCTAACCCTTTTTCGTACTAAATATATAAAGCACACACGAACATTTAATTCAAAAACAACTAAATCAGAACCGAAACGTAAACAACCAGACTCGAAACGTAAACAACCGAGTCGCAACCGTTCTCTCGCCTGAGACAGCAGTTCTAGGAATTACAAAAGCGGGGTATATAAATCGGGGTTCTGGTGTATTTATCATCCCTTGAAATGTGACCGACTTTACGCCACAATGTGGGGCTAAATCGCTCACTCATAAAAAAAACGTAAAAAAGTGCTTGGAAAGATAACTTTGCAGAAAAAGTAATTATGTATAAGTTTTTTCTAATCATTTTAGAGCAAATAAATTTACTAAAACTTACGGCAAAAGTAAATAATTTATATAGTTTTTGTCACTTGGAACATAAGCAGATTTATTCTTAACCTCGTGTATAAGTAATATATATTAGTATATTACAATATATCTTAAAATGTGATAGATCTTCTACTTTTTGAATGTTGTGAAAGGTATTTTTGATTTCCTAAACCAAAACTAAATTTAAAAAACTAAGAATCTTATACGAATGCATTGTTTATTCGTTATAACTAACGAACCTTGCACTGAACAAGATTAAAAATAAAGTTTAACGTTTGTAAAAAAATCGCTAAAATTAAGATTTCTTATTCAGAGAAAGAGATCATTATAAAAAATAAAGTTGTTAAAAAATAAAGTAAAATCGTAAATTCAACTAATTTCTCCAACTTGTTCATACTTTTTATTCATAAAATATTAGCTTTAACGTTTTTTGTGTATACTTTTTAATATTTAAAAGCATCTGAAGTTATATTATAAAGTATATATTTCCAAATACTGAAAACATAAAATCGAAGTGTACATTAATCAGAGATATTATAAACAATTTTAAAACCGTTTTGAATGTCGAACCTTAAAAGAACGCCAAAGTCGATTTTGTTATAAAACGCAACAAAAATGAGACGCGAAAACAAAGAAATATACAATGAAAATTTTCATTTTTCAAAATATAATGCAACAGAATCCCCTACAGATATTTTTGCAAATACAGAGTTTATTCTATACATTAAATATACATAAAATATTCTCTAATGAAATTCTCCACCAAGTGTCGCTCGAGAAAATCACCTTTATTTCGAAAAAATGAAGCGTGGTCATCCAATGTATACAGCACTCTCTCGCAGCTTAATCGCCGAAATTTAACGAGTTCAGTTAATAGCAACGATTTACGGTCGCCTCGCGGAAATAGTCCGCGATGTGTGAAAAGTTTCTGGGGCTTGGAATCGCTGCTGCTAAAAGGTCCGGAATGCCCCAGCGGTGGCAATACGTGTATCCTTACAAGAAAATCACATAGCGGGAAACGGCCTGGGTCGTATTACATATAGGTAGTAGAGATAATAAAGTTGATAAGGGTGTAGTGGCGCCCCTACTCTCAGGCGTCGTGGGGCGTGGCCAGCATCATCCCCCGTTCCTGCGATTGGCCGGCAGCGGGGTGGCTTCGTCAAATAAAATCCAATCGTTGACTAAAGGAATGCGAGTCTCCGAGCTTTTTTACTCCCCGGCTTCTCCTTTTAAGGGAGTGTGCAGCGCCGTTTGATGGGAGTATGATTTTATTACGGCTTTTTGGGGGCAGCCAAACCCCGAATTGCTCAGCTCATGGTCTGTATTATCTCACCTATGAGGGTGGGGAGGGAGAAAGCGAGCCACAGAAAAGGAGAAGGGGAAGGGGCTGCACGCTGAAGCACCCTCTGGGGTGGAAAGGAGGGATCGGTACCCACCTATGCCTTTGCAGGCATTCATTCGAGGGTTGCACACTCACGTTGTCGTGCCCTATTGCCTATTGCCTTACGCCAGTTGACTCGCTGCCAGAGCCGAAACATCCTCGCGTTTCTGAAACTGCAATTTCATGAATGTGCATGTGCAGCCGGAAATCCGAGATTTAGTGTCATCGTGTTCTTATAAGATCCGAGTGAACGAGTGTCCTTAAGGAAAGTGTCTTTGAGAAAAGGATTTGAATTGATTTCAATTTGATTTTGAATGATGCTTAGCAGGTTTTAAAAGTGTTGTGTGTACCTGAAAATGAAAATCTGACAACAAGCGACTGTGTGATGTTCCCTCCGTCAGCGGCAATGCTAAAGAATCTTTCCCAGAGCGACATGACTTCTCCATCTTTCATGGTGGAGAACATCCTCAGGTCGAAAGGTTCAAGTGCTGACCTGACCCGATTCACTCTGGGTTGGGCTCTGATGGCGAGGAGAGAAAGAGAATCGGGAGGAATCATCCGGAATATGGACCCTTCGGCGGACCTTGAAAGAAATAGGATAGCAGCCGAGAGGCATCAGCAGAGGGCTAGGATTAATGAATGTGAGAGGATACTCCAGTTCCAGGAGAGGGATCAGGACAAACAGGGTGGTCTCCTGGATTTGGAGAATGAGAGGATTGAGGATCAGAGTGCTGTTGATCGACTGAGTGCTATGGAGAGACTTTCTGAAAGGATCTCGAATAATTCGAATAATTCGATTGATGAAGATAGGATATCAACGGAAATGGATGGTGGGATGCAGGAGGAAGTCCTGAGACATGATCGGGCTAGACTGTCGATGCAGATGGACCGGCGGTTTGATAGGAGTATGCATAGTTCAGATGAGATGGGGATGCATATGGATCAGGAAACCGAGAGGTTGGATAGGATAGGAGAGGAAACGTGCACTTGCGGGGATGAACAGTGCACGGGTCCGGTATGCAGAAGGGTGCAGGAGAAGGAGAAACCACAACTCAAGTTCAGCGTTAATGCGATACTTGGGGCTAATCATGAGAAACGACCGAATCCAGGTAATAATATGTGTATATTAGGGGTTGAAATTTATTCAGAGTTCGACTTGCAATGATATTGCTTCCTTAAGGGTTTCTTTATATTTATTTAATATATATTTAAGTTTTTATATTATCATTTATAATAGAACATCATCTCTATTTTATCGTAGTTCAAGACAAACAGAATCTTAGCCCCATGCTTTTAAAACATATACCCATCATGTTTTATTTTTTGTTCAAACTGAGGGTTCGGATTAAGTAACAGGTACCTTCCGTGCAGAATAATTTCACTCTCAATCTGTAGTACAATTTTGATCTACAACTTTTCATCTGCATTTCATTTCCTAAAAAAAGCTGCTTGCATAAAAACCAAAGACTGTTATATGTTAGGATCATTATGTTGCAGATGAAGTTGATACCTAATGATTCAATGTATTTCTAACCTTTGATTCCATCCAGGCCCTCAATTCTTATTTGTCTTTAATCTGTTATTTTATTCTTCCGAGAGCCTCCACCTTAATCCTCAATTTACGAGAAAATCCTTTATTTTCATATACTTACACTTTAATAAAGATAAGACTGTCAAAAAAATTAATTATTGCGAGGGAGAAACCTATTAGTTTGAGATTGTATACCCGTCGGTAATCCTGATCCCGCATGAATGTCGGGACAAGAGTGTTTGAAAGGGAGAGCTTTATGCAATGATCCGGTTTAGCTTTTAGAGTTGAAACAAAGCTTACCACAAATCAGTGTCGAGAGCAGACTTCTGTCGTCGGTCCCTAAATCTCATCCACACACCCTCAAGACGAGTCGCAGCGTGCGTGCGGGGTGGAGCAGGCGTCAGCTGGTCGACCACTTACCTTCACCCCAATATTAAGCCCTTACGATTGGTGCCTATAATATTAGACAAGCGCAGAATTCAATGACTTATCGCCCATGATACGCACCTCGTTTCCGGAAGTTGTTTCAGTTTCGTCGATTTTTCTTATTCCGTTCACTCACACGTATCTTTTTTTAAGTACAACATTCAATCAAGTATCTAATCATGCTTGGAACACAAAAAATATATTATTGATGTAAATATATGAGAAGTAAGTGTTGTAGACTGGCCATTTTTAGATGATTTAGGCACATTTTTAATCGATTGTACCTCAATATTTATGGTATGGATTTAGGGATTTGTGTCTATAAATTCCGAGAATAACTTTTACACCAAATTGGATTAAAACGACGCAAAGATTTGAAAACTGTATTATTTAGTATATTTGTATGTGGCGACAGGATGGCTGAGCCGACTAAGGCATCGCCTTATGAATCTCTAAGCAGAGACTGTGAAGGGTTCGAGTCCTTTGTCAATAAAATTTTTCTGCCTTTGATTTCGGGTTTCTACTTTTTTAGAATATATCATTGCAGCACATCTAATCACTTAGGGCCGGTTTCACCAACCTCGGTTAAAAAGTTGATCCTCGGTTAAACCGATAATCGACGGTTAAATATGGCATATAGCGTTCATTTTGACTGGCCGTCAGTTAACCAATGATTTGACCGAGGTTGGTGGAACTGGCCCTTAGTATGTCTTTGTTTTTAAGTACCTTCGCAGTAACGCATTTCTCGTTAGTGGGAATTATCTGACAGAGGATGAAGGTATTCAACAATCTCAAATTTTAAAAGCTTGAAGTGGAAAAATATATTTTTTAGAGGTTTTTATATGTCACAATAAAAACTGGTATTGTTTAAAATAAGATGTTACAAAAATTTACGCTATTATTATTATTGAGACTAGGCTGGCTCATTTAAGTCCCGTAGCTCTGCGGTATAACCTATACACGAGTTTTTCTCAGTGTCAAAGTATCATTCAAGTCCTTTAGCATGAGTACGTATACCGCCAGAAGACTCCAGTTCACTGGGTATGGACCTGTGAAAGTTTTTCTTTACTAAGGTCGGCTTTAAATTACTGTATGAATTTAATCACAACCAGTGTTAACCCGCGACTGCATCCGGATTTTATTAGAAGTACTCGCACATTTGCCTGGAGGTTTAGCCAGGGGAGTGGAAAACTGCAGAAAACCATCTCCCGAGTTCAGCCAGTTTTCCAACTGCCGAGTTTGAAGGTAGACATTCCATGTGTCATAACATTAAATGTGCACAATCATCCTCGTCGTCAAACCTTCCGCTCGACATTCGTTAAAATAAAACGCAGCGAATACGGAAACAGGTCGCACGTCGCAGATGGTCCCCATCCAATATGGGAAAATGGGCCTATTGTTATTTTGTTACGTATTTTCTATTTTATGTGCATTTTGAAATTCAAAACTTTGAAAAAAATCAATATCTTTCAAACCGCATTTCCTAAAAAAATGTTCAATATTTATTCATGACCGATTTGATATGCTGTTTATGAATTATGTATTTGAATAATTTAAGCATTTCATATATTAAAACCTTTTAATATATTTTAAGAAATCCAGATACCGAGAAACTAAGCATTTTCTCAAATTAATAGAGATAAGTGATTTTAAATATAGGTTTCTGAATTCGTCTTGATTTTATTTATAATTTAAGAGGATCTATAAACCATAATAATCTTATATGACTAACAACATGGAAAATACATAAAATAATTTTTTTTATCAAATGTACCAATACAGTTGTATTTCTCTTGTAATTATGCACAACTTTCATCCATAGCAATTTTCTCAAAAATCAATATTTCGGAAGTCATTCATTGTTTAAAGAGTACTCAATGGTATATGATCTGTTTTACATTTTAGAAAAAATTGCAATGGATGAAAATTGTACCAATTTACAGGATTGTATTAGGTATTAACTGACTGTATTATTGAATTTGATCAAAATAATTTTATTTTATGAATTTTCCATATTGTTGATCATATATTAAGACTACTGTCGTTTACTAATTATATCAAACTATAGAGGAAACCAAGACAAATTCAGAGTTCTATATATTTTAATTCATATCGATGGGTTCTAAGAATTTTAGGCTATTGTTCCGTTACCGTTAAGAAAACGACTATCATCCCATTACGAATAAGCATTAGTCTATCGTTCCGCTACGGATAAGAATTAGTCTAACTTCATTTTTAAAGAAATTTAGTAAACACGTAGAAGTGTTAAAAGAAATACAAATCTTTAAAAATTTCTTGTTTTGAAAGTTATAGGATCCTAAATTACGTTACAAACTGTAATAGAAAATGCTGGAGTTTTAAATTCGTAGGAAATGTTCCGACGAATAATAGGCTATCGTCCATACAATAGCATCTCAAATGTAAATTTATCAAATAATTCCCGATAAATACAAATACTTTTACTTCATTCACTTAATCGCAATTAATTGTGAAAATATTGTATTATTGTCTAATTAGTACATATATACCTAAAAGTTCCTCAAATCCATTTTCCATAATGACATGACTTACAGGTTATGTTTGACATTTTATCTCGACAAATTTGACATTAGACAGGAAACTGTAATTAACAAGATAATTAATTAATATTTCTATCAATGAGCATTTTCAGAACAATATCCTTAATTTTTTAATCATTTTTTTCTGAAAATATTACAAAAATGACACGCAGCACAGACTGAAGAACTGAAAACTACACATTTGTTGTCATTTCTACGACCGAGGAGAGATTTATTCTGAATTATTGATTAAAATCATGCTATAAATATTATTACTTTCAGAACTTGTTCATTTATTTTAAGTTCCTGATTTGATTTACGAATACAAAATTTAATTTCTTCCTCCTGAAAACTTACCTAAATGAACTTAGCCTAGTTCTTATCCGTAGCGGAATGATAGACTAGAGCTTATTCGTAATGCGATGATAGTCGCTTTCTTAACGGTAACAGAACAATAGCCTAATATTCGTAGAACCCATCGATATGTCTCTATGAATTTAAGAGATATTCTCTGTAGCACTTAATATCCTCCGATTGCCTTAACTTTATACAGTTATCTTTTTTCGTGATTTCTACTGTCGAGAAACCGACTTAACACGAGACGTGGTTTACTGCTGTTTTCCTCTCCTCTGGACAGACGTCCAGGCAAATGCGAGTACTTATAATAAAGTCGGATACAGCTGCGGCATTTTCACTGGTTGTGATTAAATTCATACAGTGATTCTAGGCCCCCCTTGGTAAAAGAAAAATGTTCATAGGCCCATATCCACTGAAGTGGAGTCGTCTGGCGGTATATGTACACAACTACTCATGCTACAGGACATAAATGTACTTTAGCAGCGAGGGTGACTCGTGTGTAGATCTCTGTTTCACCGGGGTTTTAAATTAAAAAGGAATTTTTGGTTTTGCAAACTACCCTAATATGCAATTATTTCTATACTTTCAAGATACATGAAGGTACATGGGTACTAATATGTCAAATGCATTTGCATTATGAGTGGTTAACTTGCTCTTAACTGCTTAATCAAAAATATTTCTTCTTTTCAATTGTAACCATACGAAGGATTCTACTTTATTTCCACGCGACAAACTTTTCAGCTATCTTTTTATGTTAATTTTTAGAATAAACATGTATACGAGTGTAAACGTTTTTGACTCCCTGTGGACACTTTTCCCCTAGACGACTCTTTTATATAACATAAGACGTATCTTTACAAATCTTTAATAATAAAACTTTATTTTACTATTTCTAGAGTATATTCAATATAATAAATAAATAGAATAAAGCTTTGACAGCACAATGAAATACAATATGAACAGACGTCTGTCCGACCCATATTGTGCAATATGTGCATTCTCGACAACATATTCACAGTAGCATTGAACCTAATGAAAACTCGATTAAAAAATTAATTTTCCACAAAATCCAAAAAAGAGAGAAACGTTGGAGTGAAGTGGTTACGCAGCACAGGGCGCGAGAGAAATAATTGTCTGCGTGCAGGAGGGATGAGGCGGTTTTTTCGCGTGATTGACACGAGTCGATAAAGTTCATACACGCGGATTCATAAGCACGTAGTTGGTGAACGCACACGAATTTCGCGAATTCCTATGTTGCATTTAACATTGGCAAATTGCATGCGCCGCGAGGAGGATGGGGGATGATTCCGTGGAATTATGGAGTGGGGTTTCATGCATTTGTCGGATAGCGGATGCATTGACCGTGCCACGTGCATGTGTTACATCCCTTCACCTCTACCTCCACCCTCCCTGACCCCCGACCCGGACACCGAATTTAGCTGCCCCCGCCCCCAATTATGATGCCCTGCTTGCGCCTCAGCTCGCTGAGAGCAGCGTATACTGTTTGTTCACGTCATGTTGAAAAGTTGTTAAATAATTGCGCGAAAAAGTGATTGGCAACAAATACAAAATTTATCGACGGCACGCTACGGCTCGTAGTTGGCGGGTCCTAATGGACTTTGAATTCCATGTTCGCCAGCATCAAATTACTGACTGAAGTGTTTTTATTATTTGGTTTGTTAATTGATTATTTTTGGGATAGAGATAATTGGTTTCGGTAGGGAAATAAAAATTTGTTTTTAAATTTTCGAAACGTAGTTCACAGTTTAATACTTTCAAACGGTCAATAAATTATCGGGCTCGATAACAACAAATTATAATTTTGTACTTTGCGGTTTGTAAGCTTTCAAGAATTAATATTTTCATAATCTTGTAGGATTTAAAATTAATGGCCTTTAAAGTAAACAATTGTTATCAGTTTGCCCTTGATTGGCGAGTCTAAATCAACTTGTATTAGTTTATAAAACAATGTTACTGACTGAGACTCATAAATTTGTATCGCCAGCTTATTAGACTTGATCTGTATCAGAGTAGAACTTTCTGATTAGACGGGAGACTATTATCTCGACTAATATACATTTTTACATATCTGAGACTCTCCTTTCTTCAAAAATTATTGTTGTGTGAAATACAATTAAATGCAATTTCAGATCTACATAATTTAAACCTCGGGACTCTTTTTACGATTAAATCAACAAATTAAAGTTTTTACTTTTGTATCTCATAAGTTTAGAGAACAAATAAATGGGGGAAACCAGTACCAGGTGGACAGAAAAATATTTAAAGTTATAATGTTAATAAATGATGAAGAAGTGGGGAAAGTATTACATACCAAACTAAAGATCGAATATTCATTTTAAAGATATCCATACCACCGCATAAATTGTGCCAACCATGGTTCCTTTATTTTATATTTTTTAACACGTTGCAATTTTATTCAGATTTCTACTCTTTTGGTACGAAGTGAATATTCACATTTTAAGCCTTTCCGATCAGTTATTGAAGGAAATTGTGAATAAATTCATTAAACGATCATCCAAAAGTGTTATGAATAACATTTTCTCATTTATACAGTTATTTTTTTCAATATGTTATAAAAATTGTACGAGCTCCAAACGGTGCCGTTTTTAACATATGCAACCATAACAGAGATTGCTACCAACTATTATAGACAAAAAATACTACGAATTATTTTATTTGGTTATGTTGGTAAAAGGTATGAACTTGCATATTTATTTAAAAGTTTTTTGGTTGACAGCACTTACCTGTCAACAATTTATTCACCTCGTATCGAATGACGATCCTCATAAAAACACGTAAAATATATTTTCGATGGAAATGTACAGAATTAGTCATCAGACAGCATTGAAGCCATGAGTTTAACGAATCGATGGTACTAGTGAATAATAATAAGCAATTTAATTCCTTTAAAAAATGATAGTCTTTTACGGGCAAAATTTTCATCGTCATGTCAAAAACACATTTTACAATTTTTCAATTTAAAAATAGTAAGTGGAAAGAAGACTGGTCTCTAAATTGGAATTAGTAGAAATTTGACTAATTCATTCAGTACACTTAATTTTAATAGATAAATCAGTTCTTTTCAGAAGTTTACTTATTTTAACAGTAGAAATACCGTAACTGAAGTTAATCAGTTATACCATAACTGCAGTGAATCAATTATAGACTTAGAATAAATTTGTAGAGGATCAATTTCTGAAGTAAGCTTTTGTTTATACTCCAATATTATTTATAATAATAAAGTATATTTTGAAATAAGAAAGAGTTAAGCCTGTTAAGCCGAAAATTGTCTTAATTTATGGTGTAGCAAAATTAAACTGTAAAAAAGTCAGCCTTTCTCTATGTATTGGTTTATCATTTGTAAATCTGAAATTTTATTCAGGTGCACTTAATGCTACTGAAATAAATATATATTATATAGATATTATAATAACAAGAATTGAAATGTAAAATATATTAACTTTATATTCTCCTGAAACGTATGAATCGATTTTGTAATTAACTTCACCAGCAGATCTACTTATATTTCCCTAAAAAATTCACTGAAATTCGCTAGACCATTAAAAAAATACGTTGCCAGAGAGGATGAAAAAATCCTCTTCACATATATGGTGCAAATTTTCCTCTACTAGTTCAAATTAACTAATTTTAATTGTTTCCTTCATTATGTTTAAAATAGCGCAATAGCCCGATTTTAATTTAAAATTAGAAAATTATCCGTTTAAAATGACAGTTTTTTGCCATTGAAATTAACAGCATGCAGATTAATGAAATTAAATAAAAGGAGCATTAATTTTCGCTAACTCTAAATATTATTTGTGACGTTGTTACTTGAAATGAACTAAATAAGATATCTGTTAATAAGTGTTAAATGAATGTGTTTAAAGAGCAATGAATCCGTACCATGAAATTTTAATTTACTTTCATGACCTTGATGGACTACTTATCAAAAAATCAATTGAAAAAAGCTTTCCTGTTCAAAAAAAGTAAACATCAAGGACCACCCTAAAGGTCGATGAGAAGCAGTAGTTCTATTCAAGACGAACCTGCCGCAGTATCTAGTTAATATTGCAGCCATCCCCTAAGCCTTAAGAATAACCACCTATCCTCGTCTAGAAAAAAAAAAACGCTAAGCCGCCCCAAAAAGACTACAACTGTAACAACATGCCACATACTTGCTCGAGCTTAATCTCACATGGGGGTTAGATATAAAATAGCGATTTCCATTCAGTGTTTCCGTTGGAGCCCAAGCCGTTATTAGTCTGCGCGTTTCGCGGCCGATCTCTCATTGGCTCGCTAGGAAAACAACGATAAAAGGCGATGAGTATTTTATGGGGTCTCTTGCACAATGGGACGCCGTGTATAGGCCATTGTCGGGCATTGTTTGGCCAAACGCAAAGCAAACCCTTGGACTAAGCTCCATTATTTTATTATTTTCAAACACGTCACTTTTTCCCGCACCGATGGGCGTGGCGGAAAAGGAGATGGAAAGAGAGATTGAGAAAAAAATGTTAAAAATAGTCTTTGGACCAACCCCCATAGGCTTTTTCATTATTATGGATGGGATAAGGGTGACTTAGACTCTTAGACCCGTCTGTCTCCTCTTTTTTCCATGATGAGAAGAGTTTATGAATTATTATTTTCCACTATTGCTCTTCATCCTCCGATCAGTTTGATATAAGCTCCAAGGATTTCTCATGACTGGATACATTTTTTGAGCATATATGATTTTTCGAGGGGAAGTTTATTTATGTGGTATATAAAGTCTTCCACTAATTTTTATACAGTTTTAAAAATTGTTTTGAGTTCCCAAATTTGTCGTTTGACGGCATGTAAATTTGAATGTTTATATCGGAGATTGCAACTATATTTTTTCAGACTGAAAAAAATTATATGGTGTTTCACGATATAACTCCATAAATCAGCAGTTTTTTTGTGAAACTTTAAATGTATAGGTCAAATTTTAATATAAACAATATTTTTAAAATATGAGTACCACCAAGTACTTTTAACGCCAGTGAAAAGAGTCTTTCTTGTAAAAATAAGTTTTTAGAAAAATAATAATTCAACTGCATTTATAAATTTATTTTCAAATTCTGTTTCACACATGCATGATTTATTAGTAATTATATTGTTATTGGGTTAAGAGTAAAGGCCGCCTAATTACTAATTATTACACCTCATTTAATACGGGGACCCCCATCTGAATACAATCGAGCCAAGCGCTGCTTAACTTCGGTAATCAAGGATTGAATTTCACTCATAAACTTACAGTTTAATACAAAATAATATTTGTGAGGTTTAGAGACACCTTAACCATTTTTTAACCATTAAAATATAATTGACGATCTCATATTTACTCAATTGTCACCTTCAGAAGAAAATCAGCCTCAAGGTCTTCAAAAAATAAAATAACAGAATTTCGAGATCCCCCAAAGTGTACAATTGTGCATAATGTTTTTTTCTTTTTTTTTCGTAACATTTTTCACAAATACTAACAACTTCTTAATTTCTACCAATTTCTCAGGGGGCACAATCAAATCTCTTCAATAAATGAAATATTATTTAAAACTTAGATTTTAAATACAACTTAGTAAATTTGAAATATCTAAATTTGAATTAAATCAATATTTTCAGTATCTACATTTAAATCATTAAAATGATTAATTTATAAAATTTGTAATTAAAATGAAAGAATTTGATATATTTTCATTTCGAAGGATTTTACGAATTTGAAAAATACAATTTGACATTGTTCAAGATTCAATTGTTCAAATTTTGAATTAGTCTATTTAAAATGCTTAAAATTGTCATGTATTTAGTATGAAATCTTATTTTGAAAATTTCTTAGTTTATAAGAATTTTCTTTTTTATTCAGTTTCGCAGAAACAAAAATGTTAAAATGTGAATATGGAACGACCAATTTTCAAATTTCTATCTAATGAAAGCTTCAACTTTTAATTGTTCCGTAAGCACGGCCTTCAAAATAAGATATATAGTGCCATGACAAAAATCAGGTCGCTGAACTAAATAGTTTGTGCATGATTTTAAGAATCCAAATAATGTTACTGATGATGTAATTTAAAATAAAAAACATTACTTGTAATGGCTGAAATGGCTTAAAACATTTTTTTAATCAAGTATTTTTAAACAAATAACTATAGTTGAAGATTGCTTACTTTTTTTCAAACTTGAAAACAGTATAATTGTAGGAAATGTTTTTGCCGAAAAAAAGCTGCGCTTTATTAACATTCAACCTTTTTTTTGGTAAGAAGCGACGGTAGGAAAAAATTCAATTACAAAAACTTTTGTTAAAATCATTATTTTTCGTAAGTTTTAAACTTTTGTCATACAAATAATATTTCTTCTTTCACAAGACATGACTGATAATATAACTTCAATTCCTAAAATCATCGAAAACTTTTTTTTCCAAAAATCTGATTTTTGGCAAAATTACCTTAAAATGGTCGATTCCAAGAATGGCGGCATTAAAAATGTTATTATTTAAAATCTTTGTCAATTTGTTCAATTTTCTATACATTTCTGATTAGAAATAGTTTCTTTTTTGGTGTTTAGTTTTAAATAGATTAATTTTTAAATCTTCTAATTGGGAACTTTACATTTGCGAAAACTTCTTAGACATGTGCAATATGTTGAGAATCACCCTGAGTTCTTTTACGTACTTTACATAGGTAATTTACGCAGAAATCTCCAGATTCATTAGGAGTGGGGGTTTTCTACGTATATTACAGTCATTTACATAACGCAATTTGGATGTAATATTCGTAAAGAACTTGGGAGTTACGTGTAACTTCGGAACCTTGCCCAGAAGTTACAATTGTTCAACTTCAAATGTTTCAATTAATACAAGTTTGAAAAAGATGCAATATAACATTTGTTACTTTTGGACAATTTAATTAAAAATAATTCAAATTTAGAATTATTTAATTATTATATTTTCCTGTGGGTATTTATTTGTGTGTTTGGTACTTTATTATTTAAACTTGAATCTCTAAATCTGAATTAGTGAATAACGTGAAAATTGTAATTTTTTATAAAAATTTGTTATTGTAAATTTGTGTAAAAGTGGCGGAATTCTACAAATAAATTTCAGTTTCTAGAAGATTAATTTTGGTAATTTTCCATTGTTTAATAAAAAATCCGTAATGATTGTAAAAAATAATACTACTTAAAACTAAAAATTTTCACTAGATCTAGAAAAGTTTCACCAAATTCTACAAGAAATAACAAATTTTTCCAAAAAATTACCATTTTCATATAGATTTACTTTATTGTAACTTATTGTGTGTATTTTATTGTGAAAATACATGTAAACCAGGGGTTTTCAACTTTTCATTAAGTTTTGCTCAAAAGTGAATAACAATTATTATACATTTTCACTAAGGAAAATTAGTGGCTCACTTTTTATTATAACTCAGATTTAGAGAAGATATTTATGGTAAATTTGTATAGTTTAGTAATACAAGACAAATCTAAAGATTTTTAAGAATATCAAATCGGTATGAAACGCGTGAAACTGTTGGGACGTTTATAAACTATAAAAAGAAAATATAGCGGTAGTTACGAAACAGTTATAGTGTAATGGTTTCTCGTTGACGGTTCGGTTGTGTTTTATGGGAGGCGACAGGTTTTATTGATTATGGGAACTACTGCCTATTGTGTTGTGAATGATCTACGATGTGTTTTCATGTTCCTTTAATGTAGTTAACAATATTATTTGTTACACCTAAGTCGAATAAAGATTTTTTTTTACTGAATTGTTTCATTATTGAATCAAACATATATCTGGTATATTTAAATCGAAAGAAACAAATAGGTGTTTGGTATCCAATTTTGAAAATTCTATACTATTTTTCAGAATAACTTGTCTTTTTGTACTTTTCGAAAAGAGACGTTTTTATTTTGTATAAAAGAGGATTTATCCAATGTTATTTGTACCATTTGAAGAAAATCCCGAGGGTATGTTATACTCTATAGTATATACCTGAGTATTTACTCTTTGGGAGGTGATGAAGCGTGCATTAGTGGGAGGTCAGAAACGCCTCAAGCATTTGAAGAGGGTTGAAATTCGGGGGTGCTAACTTGAATTATGCGTCACAACAAGACATACCATCATTCAGAATCTTCAAGCTACAAAGTTAATCGAATCTGAATAATTGAAAATTAATAAATTTATCACCTTAGAAACGTTAACAGCTAAAGTAAACCAAAATACGAATTATAAAACGTTAAGAGAATACGTGACACCCATCAACATTTAGATCATGACCGTTTCCCGTGCAAACTATGGATGGGACGTGTCACGTTCCTCGCGACGACGATGATTAATTATTATTGAACTACTAATAAATTTCGAGTATTAATTAAATCTTTTGTTAAAGTAATTTCTTCCCTCGATTTATTTCACTATTTAATCATATTTTCTTGTACTCAAAAAATATGTGATTTGTGATTAATTTTGAGCTGATGCTCATGCTGAATTTATCATTGATAAAGAAATTCTTTATTAAACACTTGTCTTCTTTTTTCCAGAACATTTTCCAGTTATCCCCGCGGTAGCGATACCAATGATATTCCAAAACTATCAAAATTCGGCAAGCTATAATATAGCAAAACCAATAGCAAGGCCAGCTGCTTATCATCCACATCATCCTTCACATTCGAGTCAACCTCCTCCTCAACATCACCTGATGCAGCCGTTTTTGTGTCGGAATTCCTTTCTAACAGGTGAGAACTGGATTTTCTTAATCTTTAGATTCTATTCTTTACAAAAATGATGTTTAATGCAAAAATGCAAACACAATCCAGGCAATCAAAGTATAATCACCAATTTCTCAAATAGCCGAAACATCAACCGTTATTTTTAAAGACAATTACTCAGCGAATAAAAAATACTCTGACTCTCTTGAAGTTAGTGAAATGTGACTGTGAGTGATTTTATGAGTGAAAAAATCCATTGAATTCAATCAATGGAGTTATAAATATGACACTTTGGTAATGTTGAGTCGAGAGCTGCACACGTGAGCGCGAATGGAGTAGGTATGTCGGATATCTTGTTGCAGGTAGACTCGTATGGGACATGGAGTGCATATGAAGTGCACTGAAAGCACTACCATATTATGTACATGAACCGCCACAAGCAAAATGTACGCATGCAACAAGTGCGTGCAAATATCATCGGAGCAGATAATATCGTCATGCTCGGCTTGGCAATATCGGTCAGATACCAAACTGCAGACTCAATTGTCC
>CAKNWU010308847.1:21932-34052 GCA_932072015.1 Andricus quercustozae
TCAATTATGCTAAATTGAGAGAATTCAAATTACCGTATCCTCGACCGGGTTAATTACGGATCGGAATATGGATCGAGGTATAACTCCACAGACAATTTTTTTCCTAGTAGGATTTTACTATATATCCTAAGACTATTGGTTTTAAGCTGTGCATAAAGTCTCATTAAAAAATAATAAAAATTGACTGAATTATAGAGCATAAAAATTGATCCATAATTACTCCGTTTGACGGTATTATTATATGCAAACTTTAATATAGTCAATAATGTTGGTAGTTACGAAACTGAAAATATGTACCATATTTTCGATAAAAAAATACGAATTTCTCCAATTTAATCGGAAGATTTCTTGCAATTTTTTGAAGGTCCGAACCCTGGCTCTGGAAGCCAAATTGGAGCTCCAGGGGGTGGAGCAGCATTTCCAGGATCAATGCAGGCTGGATTAAGTGACCTGGCTGGCATGGCAATAGGATTTCCTTGGTCAGGATGTCCTCGTGGAAAGCCGCGAAGAGGGATGATGAGGAGAGCTGTATTTTCAGACTTGCAAAGAAGGGGACTCGAAAAAAGATTCCAGCATCAAAAATACATTAGCAAACCTGATCGCAAGAAGCTTGCGGAAAAACTTGGCCTCAAGGACTCACAGGTCAGTTCAAATATGCTTTATTCATTTCTTATAATATACAATATACATATCAATTTTATTTACTATTTTTTTTCGACAAAAACAACATTCAATAGACGGCACTATAATAGTGCAATATCAAATTAAAGAACACGTCTTGGTCTGGCTGTATCATAAGCGAGTGGATCACGTAATAGTAAGCAGAATATATGCGTTTAATGACCTTATTAGGGCACTAATTGTCGGGTTAACGAAGTACGAAACCCCAGCGAGCTCCGCAGGCGTTAAGCTCTACTCCATTCACTGGACTGATAGAGACTAATGCTCGCACTTCAGGTTTCACTGAGCAAGTACACGTAATCTAGCTCTCCATATATATCTAGATTATTGTACATCACACGAATTTCCACCAAAGCAACAGTCATTTTGGGAAATGCGGCTGAATTTGTTTTATGCATGGGAATTTGTTTAATTGTTTGGTTTAGAAGAAACCCCTATCTGTCCAATGACTTTAAATATTACTAGATAACATGTGAAACAATGTAAAACTGAACAAGTTAACATTGAAATTACATATCGACGCCTTCTTTCAATATGAGTGTATATGCTGACAGCGCCGTTTATGCGACTACACTCGAACTTGGATTTGAGCTTGGTTTTGGTTCTGACATTTGGCTCAAATCCAGGCTCTCCGAACGTAAACATCAGGGCCGTGTGAACACTGAGAGTGAACTGGCGCAATGTGACGCAACGTGACGCAGTTATCCAGTTAGGATAACTAATCCCCCCGTGGATCCTCTCAACCCCAACCGCCTCGCGGCGTCAATTTTGGAAGACTCTAATCAAGTTTCTTCTCATCCAGGTTCAAGTGTATATGTAATTTGTGCCGAATATAAGTCTATCTGCATTTTAGAAACTTTTCAGGAGAGCTGATGTAAGTTTGAAACATTTAAAAAAGTCACAAATACGCTCTAAAATAATGAAAATTGTTTCAAGTGTTTAATTAACTCTTAACCTCAAAATTTCCCCTAAGTTATATCAATTAGTATGTTAGATAATAATAAAAATGTAATAATAAGCAGTGGCTTATTTCTGACCATTCTAATAATTTTGATAATGACCAAAGAAAAAAATCGAATCTTACCATTACAAAGATTTCATAATAATCACTGATTAACGTGCAATTTATAATTATTCAATTCTTGTTACACTAAATTGCTATGCCTTAATAAACTATTAAATAAGGAGAATGATCGACCGACTTCGCACAACGTGAACATAACCTCTAAATGACATGTGGCTAGGGGCCCTAGGGACGACACACCATGCACACATTCATGTTTGCCAATATTGCAATAAAAACAACATTTCTTATTTAATGACAAGACAATATATTACTTGTCGACAATTACATTTCAACTGTGATTCTTAAACCAAATAAATTTTATGCAATTTTTGATGTTATATTTTGATATAACTTTCTTTTGTGCCGATTATTCTTATTCTTTCTCAAACTTATTTATTTTTCTTAGCTTGTCGAACTTGTTTCAGAATGCTCATGGACCTACAATTAACGAAAATTAACTTAAAAGACTCATATATATATATATGTATATATTTATATATATATATATTAGTTTTTGCTCTCTTATTATTTTTTTTCATTTTCCGATGTTTATTTACATGTTACTGAATAGTCTATTCTATCAGAATATAATAATAACTCAAAATCGTCACAAATTCAGATAGACTTATACGCTGCATATATTACCTATAGACACATACACGGCGCTGTCAGCGCATATAGATTTATATTCAATGGAGGCGTCAATATAATAACTACGGATCCAATGAGGAACTTTTAAAATTTCAAGGCTCGAATTAAAAAATTGGAACGTTATAATTTGACATTCCTTCTTACTTTTGCAAGAATTTGAAATTCAATATTACTTTTAGAGTAAAATATGACTCCATTTAGTCGTATCGAAAAAATGACGTAGCTGGAAAAGAGAATGGACATATGAAAAATATACTCATCATCCCGAATTTCAGGCCGACGATATTCTTCGTAAAACTATACAAAGTTGTTTAGTTTCCAATTAAAATTTGTTCTGATGTTTCCCGGTTTGGTCGGACTAGGTTTAGTTTCGAGTTCGCAACCTGACCCGGCTCGAAAGTTCGATTGAGAATGTTTCGGTAATTATGGTGACTTGAAATAAATTACCAAAAATTTCCGAACATTTTTTGGAAGTTTTTAAATCAAACTTCCAGGTTTTAGGTCAGGGTTGTGAACTCAAGACCCGAAACCCGTCACGAAAATTCAACGAATTATGATTTTAAACCATCACGACATTTTAAACCCATAGACGACATTGGAAACATCATTAGTAATAGTAAAAGTTCACATTTGGTTTTAGGAAACTTTGTTGATGGAACTTTGTAATGTTGGTATTCAATTCAAATGATTAAGGTTAGGTATAAATTTAAAAAAAAAAACTAATTTGATAAATTTTTTTTTTGCTCATAGTTATCGACTGTCGCTAATGGATGTCAATAAACTATTCTAAGAGTTGTTATTGACCTTTGCTATTATAGGTTTTATTATTTTCCGTTGCTAAGGGTTGCTATTGATTGGTGATAATGGTTGTTAATTACTTTTGGTCTGGGTCTAGGTTTAACTGTTTTTAATTTCCTTTGATAGGATTTGTTACTAAAGTATGCATCAATTTTTTATTGATATTAACTGTTACTAAGAGTTGTTACATTGAACGATTCTAGGGATTGATAATATGCTAAGAGTTATAATTCAATGTGGCTGCTAGACGTTGTTATTGACCTTTACAAGAGATTGTTATTGGTCATTGCTGAGGGTTGTTATTAATCGTTGTATGGGGTTAATATGAACTATGTCCAGGGGTTGTCATTTACTGTTGCTAAGGATTGTTATTGAGCGTTACTGAGGGTTACCATTGCAGCGAGATTTGTTATTAACCCTTTTTGGTAATAGATATTAAATTTTGCCAGGGATTATTCTCTGTAGCTTATGGGATTATTCTAAAAAGAAGGTAATTTTTAACTCCCTTTTAGAGCAAAGTAAATAGTAGCCTTTATCCTAAAAATATATTCTTTATCTTGTGTAGCATTCTTTTACTCCCTTGTACCACAACATTCTTTTGAGAAAGTATTATCTTGTAACAAATTTAATTACGTCCACTTTTATCCAAAGTGATTTTTTCTTCACTTACATTCTGAAACAATGGATTTCCGGAAACGTCGTTCGCACAACTCTTTATCGCCAGAGGATTAAAAGTAAAATACTCTCAAGGCGCTGTAAAGTTGGCATAATTAAAGAAAGGAAGAATTGTAAAAAGCCCTGAGGGCTTGTTGTCTTTTAAGTAATCCAAGCCGACGGTTACGTCAGTTCACGTTAACACCGGGATGGCAGCTTGTCAGGATCACGCTCCTACTCTTAATTCGCGATACAAAAAACTGCCTTTTCCTTCGAGTGTTTTGGAAAAGCTGTTTTTTCGAATTAAGTTTCTTATAATCCGGTTCGGACTTCCAGTCTTGTCCCAAATTAAAATCAAAAGATGATCCTAAATTTAGAACAGTCGAAATATACTTACAGTGAAAATCTTTATTCGTGTGATACTTAACATAGGAATAATTATTATGATCAATTCAAACATTCGATTATCTGTAGACAGTAACGAATAAACTTTGAAATCTAAAGTTCGCATAAGAAAGGGCATTTTTGAGTGCTTATCTAATTTCTTAATCAAAGAAGTGACTGCCACTCAAGGCGTCCCGAAGCTCAAGCTTTGCCCAAAATTTTAACTCCTCTCTCTACTCTTTCTTTCTTGAAAACTTAAGTGAATCACAAGGAATAATTGAATAATAGGGGATCTCTTTTCTTGGATTTGACAGCTTATTTACAGTCGAAGGAAAATCTCCTTCTTCGATCAGGGACAAACAGCCTGATTATTGGTGAAGAATGGAAATTCGTTCTATTTTCCATCTCCATCTGTTTATGAATTTTTTAGAATATAAGAGGATCTTTTGAAAAGGGAGTGCTTAATATCTATTATAATCGACCTGTTTTCAAGAGTAAAAAAGTTATAGTTTAACAATTTTACATTAATGTACCATATTTTGTTAGTTATTAAGGCATATTCCCTCAGTATCCAAGACAGTTTGGCTAAATGAAACGAACTGTTTTTATTACATAAACTTAAGTTTCACTCCAACATGTTAAAAAAAGTTTTTGCATTGACACATTTTTTGAGTTTTGCGAAAAAAATATTTTATAATATTTTTGAAGAATGTAAAATCTTCTAAAATCATCTGGAATATTCTGGAATTTCCTTGATTTTTACAGAATATTACTTCATGTTTTAAAATGTTCTGGCGTCTTATGGAATGCTTTTCAATTGTTTAAGCACTATTTAATTTTTAGAATTATGTATATATAGATCTTAAATTTTAACGAATATCTTGAAAGGTCTAAGAATGTTCTATAGTATTCCAAATTTCTTGGAATCTAGCTTATTCTGGAATTTTTCGTCATAATATTTTAGGAATATAGAGAATGTTCTAGAGTGTTCTGCAATTTATAGAATATTCTTTCAAAATTCTGGAATGTTCTGGATATTGTCGAAGTGTTCGAAAATGCTCTATAATTCCCTAGAATTTTATAGAATAATGTGGAATTGTTTAGAACTTTCTGGAATAGAATATTTTATAATATTTCTAAATAATATGGAATCTTTTGTAATTCTCTGGAATATTTTGAAATTTTCTACAGTGTTTTTGATTTCTATAAATCTGAATCAGCGATAAGTATACCGCTAATTCAAATCAGCATACATACACTGCTGAGTTTACATTTTTATCTCTTTACATATATTTTTTCTTGTCTTTATTTAGAATAAAATCAATTCTGTGAATATTTCAAAACCTTGTTAAACGTTTTCAGAATTTTCAAATGAAAAGCTTATAAATATTTCAACAAATAACATTTTTTCTAATATCACCCAACGGTTAACATGGGTTCTAAAAGAATCATATTTTTTTATATTTGTATAATTATTTGGTGTAAATAATAATAATTATATTATTAACCAAATATTAATAATTTTGCTACAAAAATGAAAAAAATGTAGACGTGCTGTTTTAGAAGGATTGACGGTTTAAAGTTACCCTCGAATTTGGGTAAAGAAATTTACTATGTGATATAAGAAAGTCGGCAGATGTGTTTCTTTAATCAAAATCTGAAGAATCAGACTGCCCTAAATCCTGAAATTTGTGTAGATATGCTACACTTTTTTGCGGATGTTTTTTTTCACAAGGATGATGATTAGCATAATAAAATCCATCTTTTCATAACGAATTCAACGATATAAAAAACTCATTTTTGATTAAAACTGCCTTTGTCATGTTCCTTCATCAGGACGGCAGAATTGCCATTTGATTGCTATTTATATGGTCTGTGAAAGACTTTAAAGCCAACAAGCACCCACGTGGCTTAGTGGAAAGTCTATTGAGACAACTGGGTTCAAGTTCTAGGGTGGTTGCGACGTTAACATTTTTCTCGAGAAATTTTTAAGGTCTTTATTTAGATCGGTGGATTAGCGATTAAAAATAACAGTTTTAAACGTAAATTTGAAATAAGTAAATTGTTCAGAAGAATCATAGAAAAAATCCGAATTAAATTACTCTTTGAGATAATTGTTTGATTTTAATTTTTATATTAGTTTAATGCAAGGTGATGTTAGGAGATCAAAAGTCTGGAGGAGGATTCATGCCATAGCCAGTGCCCAGTAGTGGAACTCTGCTGAAAATGCAGGGTTGGTATTCTCACGGACCTGAGTCTGACACTTTAGATAGATCGACCATTAGGTTTGTATTTCAGTGGATATAGAGTTTCCTGGATTCCATCAGTCAAATCAATTTGTACCCATTAGCTGGGTACTATTCGAGTTTGCCTTAGCTTGCCTTTCAGAGGAGCCCGTTATACAAGCACTTCCCCACTCACTCTATTTGTACAATTTATAGATCCAATGAAGATACTTTTCAAATCATCGATACAATTTGACCATTGCACTTATATTTCAAATGTCTAATATTTATTTTCAGTGACGAAGAAAAATTTAGAGAAATGTCTTGACCTAAAACTGGAGGTGTCCTATAGTCTAATACTTATTACAGTTTGTGTGCATAAAATTCGAGATAGACTCGGGACATTTAGTAGGAAATTGAAGACACTGATGCAAAAATAATGAATTTTGATTGAGTTTTGATATATCTTTGGTGGAAATTGAGAATATGAAGAAGGATGGTGTGACGTACTTGTCTCGCTTAGTGGCGGAAGTCACGGCATAATCTGGCGTAGATATTAAAAACAAAGCCTGGTGCTAGCAGAGCATAACATGAATATAATATCTTGCGGCTTAAGCTTCGACTTTGCCATGGACCTTCATGCATTATGGATTTTACTTTGAGAACGGGATCGTGGACCCTCGAGATGGCGGGAGTAGCTAAGAAACCATGAATATACAATACTCGGGTATGCATTTAGATTTCTCCTTTGTGGATCAAGTTTAATCTCTCAGGTACGCGAAACAAGTTTTCTGCTCGAAATCTAGTAAGGTGCACTGACAATTGTCACTTGCGAAAATGTTTGACAATTTTTTCTTTTATTAAAATAATTAAATGACAATTAAACCTCTCAATTGTTAATATTTTAGAAAAAAGTCCTGTGTATAAAATCTGCTTTCTTTTAAAGAAGAGGAACGATACTCTGTGTGTAAGTACATGAGTGGCATTTCGGCTGATTGTGAATTTTGGAATTATTCAGCAGAGTGAGCCCCATTTTCCTATACAATAGCGTCGATTCTCGATCTCCTTTAGTGTAACCATATCCATAAACCCTCACCCCGGCTGCTATAACGATAAATATGGATTCCCTCTTTGCCATGTTAACGCTTGAATATCCAGTTTTGCGCGTATGGAAAGTCACCCTTAAACAAGGAAACATTTCTGACACTTGGCGTGCCACTCCTGCAAAATGAAAATATTTTAACAAAGGGAAACAGGTTTCAAGTAATGATTCATGTTTTTGGAAACGACATCAATGTTCGATCATTAACCGAAGTCATTCAAATTTCTATCAATTTAATAAACGAACTGTTTACCACTACGGATTTTTCCATAAGACAGGGCTAACTTTACGGAAAATTCCGTAATAATAGTTCTAGCGCTGTATTTGACCGGTTAGTTTTACGGAAAATTCCATAATACTAGACATTGCCTTTATAAACTATCCTTTTGATTTAATTTTGATCTATTTCTATAATACTATAGCTTCGAAATTCACGGAAAACGCGTGCATATAAAAATGCTCATACAACATCAGCTGGTGTTAAAAGGCAAACGAACTCGTTGCATTCTTTAGGTCGTTAAAAATATTTATCTACATTTTAAACTAAAAGAAAAGCTTCCTGCGTAATAGTCTAAAATAACGCAATTTCCACATTTTTAACAACTGTTAACAACAAAATACACATTAACATAACAAATTTTATTGTTTAATACACAATGTACATCTAATATGCCAAGTCCTTCAATTTTGGCTATCTTCGAAACCAACCGAACTGAAAGAAAAGATTCTAGCATAATATGGTTTAAAAATGAAATTTCCTCTTTTTTTCTTATTTTTCAATCTTTAATAACAAAAACAACATCAATATGACATAGAAAATTTTATTTTTCAATTTACATAGTGGTCTAAAAACTGAAATTTCCTAATTTTGTAATATGATATATTATTTAAGTATAAGCATTATCTTCAATTGTACTTATTTTTCTTATTAAAATAACTCTATAAACTATTCTTAGAGATCATAAGTAAACTATATGTCAGCTGTTCCCTATAGTCGAACATAACGGTGTCATAAGTTTGTTGTGATTCCAATTTGAATTTGGAAGGCCAAGAGTTTATAAATTTCAATTTGGAACTTTTTCAGGTTAAACCTTAATTTTGAATGCCTCATTCTTTGCCTCAAATGTTTCTATTTGGAAAGTGAAAACTTTTTAAATCGTTATTTTGAATTGCTCAAATTTTGATTGCCCTAAATTGAAAAATCTACAATTGTGAAAAAGCAAATTTGGAAATTTTGTTATTTCAATGTTTTGAAAGCGTTACATTTCTAATTGTACAAAGTAAACAATTATCGGCTTCCAATTTGAAATTATACATTTTGAAATGTGTCAAGTTTTAAATTCTCAATTAAATTTGGAGTTTTCAATACTTATAGGTTTCTAGGCTGGAAAATAACCAATTTTCCATTTTCATGGCTTCTAATTTGAAAATACGCCCTTCGAACTTGATCGATTAAATTTTGAAGGAATTTAATAGAAAATCATTTTATTACAAAAGCTTTCCATGTCAAAGGCTGGAAACTTGAAATTGCGCATCGATTAATGCTTTTAATTTGACTTTCTACAATAATGTTTAACAATTATAATTTGTTATACATTTTGGATATTTAAATTTTTATTTTTTTGACTATTAGGGCTTTTATTTTTATATTGTACAAGTTTGAAAGTTTTTCAACTATAAAATATATAATTGTGACTTCCTTATTTTAAACAAGTTGAAAAGTACTGTTAAAAATTGATTTGCTGTGGATTGATGAACGCCTTCAACTTGCGGGTTAGTAAAATTTGTTCTAAAAAATTCTTATTTTTATAGTTTTGATATTTTCGTGTATTTCAGTTTTTTGTATGCTTTTGCAGGACTTAAACTTCTTTCCAAATATATGTATCACTGTTAGAAAAATCTGTACTAGATTTAGTATACATGTAATGGAAGCAAGAATGCACAACATGCAATTAAATTTAGTATACCAGCGTACAGTAAATTTAGTATATGCATATACCGAATTTAGTATACACGTACATGAAATTTATTATACGCGTATATTAAATTGAGTATACGTGTATACGAAATTTAGTATACACATATACTAAATTCACTGTACGCGTTCCGTTTCGGGTGGGTTCCCTCTTCAAGTCTTCATCATATGTAAACATGATCAGAAGAATAATGAAATTAAAGAACAAAGTTTTTAATTTTCAAATAATCATATGGTTGATTTACATTTACGTTAATTAATTGAACATACCTTTTAAAGAGAAGACTTCCCAGATCCTCGCAGAAAGAAGCTGAATCTTTTAGCATTACAAAGAACTTAAACAAATGCCACCGGCCACGTTGCCCGACTCGCGTAAATCAAAACGCGCTTGCGCAGTTGAATATGGTAAACACGTATATGAATTTTAGTATACAGAAACTATGAAATTCATATAAGTGAAAGAAACTTAGTGTACACTTAATAAATTTAGTATAAATATAACTTCATAAAAGAAATTTAGTATACGTAAGTATACTAAAATTACAAAGTGTAATGAATTTAGTACACATATAGGAAATTTATTATGCCCGTGTATACTAAAATTGCAAACATTTCTAATAGTGTATACAAATTTTTAATTAGCGTTCTCTAGGCGATAACTTATGTTTAATGGGAACCTGCGTTTAAAAAGAAAAACCATTTAAAAATCTGCAGGAAAGACCGAACAATTTTTTATGTATTTGAAGAGTTTCTACTGATAAAAATGCTTGCGCAAAAAATGTGTTTCTTTTTTTTTTTTCAGCTGACTCGAAGAGACATTTATAGCATTTGAGGACTTTTTATTGATATAAATATCACTCGGAAACAAATTGGAAAGTCTAAAGAATCAAAAAAGGGAGGCAGGAAGTTTAAAAAATGATTAGTTTTGTATTTAAAAAAATATATTTTTAAGTCTTTTTTTAGCTGTATAAAAGCCTCATATAACTGAAAAAATTCTTTCGTTATTCCTATAAATTTTAAAATTGTTTTTATAAAAACAGGGGTCCATTAAACATTAGTTATCGTTATAAGAAATAACATCGAATAATAAAGTTCCAATAAATTTAAACTATCCTAAGTCTGAGAGAAATTATAATGTTCAAGTTCTAACAAAAATGCTCTCGACATATTGGGCGGTAAGCATATTTAGCCTAAGAGAAAATTACATAGTTGACACGAAAGTTTAACAAAGCAATAAATAAAGAGCCTCTACTTTTAATATTAACATATGAATCAGTTCCTTCCATACATCATGAGATGCAGAGCGGACCAATTCGCCCTTCGTTCGCAGAGCTCCGACGGAGTTTTTATGTTTGAACCGCCATCCCCCGAACCTTACCCCCTCTTTGGTATTTCTGTTGCACCTCCTGCTCCTCCGCCGCCAACTCGGCCACCACTTCCACGTGTACTACCCCCGCCACCACTTCGGTGCTTCCAGAACACCCCCGGCCCACTCGTTCCAGCCCTCTCTTTCGAGGGGTAGTTCTGAGGCCGACGTCATAATCGATCGTCTTTTATTAAACTGCGCCAGATGGCGCCACCTCCACTAGGCACGGCTATGGGGAACGGTGCGGCGCGTTGGTATGAGGCATGGGACATGCCAAGCCGAGTAGTGAGATGGGGGTAGCTACCCCCGACTTGGGGGAGTTAAACGGAGGATACGGGCCGAGGGTCGCCTCTGCCGGAGCCGGTGGCTGCAGCCAATCGTTTAACGATTACCCACTCGCTCACTCTATAACGCATTCCAGGATATCATTATATCCTCGCGATCGTTCTCCAAACCAGGACCAAGGAGAAGGTGCTCCCAATCTTATTCCCGATCTGATGGTCTCCCACAAACTTTTTTTCGGGGTGCCTTGGGAAGTGAATTATAGGCGTTTTTAAATGAATTTTAGATGAAAATATCATGTGGTCCTGAGAAATATGGGGAATTTATTTAGGAAATTGAATAGTAATAACTGGGATGGAATCACGCACGTTTTTTACTTTCTCCTTTTCCTTTTAAATGCCCTGAAAGTGTCAAAATACCCTATCATCCATTTAACTTCATCGTGATCCAACCCTATTTTCATTTTATTTTACAATCTTGTTAAGCTCTAATTAATAAATGAAAAATTCAGAGTTCTGAATAATTATATAATATCTAATGATACCGAAGAAGCATATTTTTCAAGGAGGCAAATAATCGTACGGCTGATAAAAATGTAGTTTGGGCCTGATAGAAAAGGGGGATTATTTCGTGCTAATAGTGGTACGAAAAGCCACAATTTTCCCATGCCATCAGTGGTATGAATAGGCACTTAGCTTTTTTAATAATAACTCGTTTAAAAATCACATGGAGATTTGAGAATGATAATTGGATAAGAGGCCATTCAAAAACAACGTTACGCTATTTTAAACCATTTTTCTACCCTTCCCCTTCTTCGCCACAGATCATCACACAAAGAATACCCCCCCCCCCATAGGGTGTCGTCATAAATGTGAACACCCTCCCTCTTTTAATTCAAAATTTTGTAATCGATTTAATTTGATAACCGCCTAAGGG
>CAKNWU010308860.1:0-13272 GCA_932072015.1 Andricus quercustozae
AAAAAAATCATATTTTTATGTTAGCTTTCATTAATCAAGTTACAAGAGACTATAAATATCACTATCTGATTATTCTTGACCTATACAGAAGTTAAACTATAGCTACATGACTCATCATTTTCTCAAATGAAAGTGAGTATTCTCTCTGTCTACTTTATCATGAAGCAAAGAGTAAATTTTAATAGCAGCCTGCCACTTGTGAATGAAAACATTAGATCTATAAATAAGAGACACAGTATAAGCATTACATTGATCATGGCCTAATTACATAGAAATTATCAGTGATTCTATTCGCTATCATTTCTTACTTTGTAAAAAAAAAGAAAGGTCGACAATCAACTTCCCCCGCATGGGGAACTCAATCTAACATTTGTATCCTGCCAGTTTTACACGATTTTAAAGTGGGGAAGAAACCGGTTTTCCTCACGTGTGAGGCCGTTTATTATACTAGTCGCGTGCGAACTTGAAATACAATTTATCTGATGATTTTATTGATGTTGTTATTTACAATGACGTATGCTCTATATAACCACTATGTGATCTTGGGACTTCATGACTCAAGATAATATTTATCAGCGATGTATTTTTCAGCTTCTGTTTCGTTTTTGTTAGAATGGTCAGTTATCAATTTAATTTCCATAATCCAATCTATTTCATTATAATGAGTCCATGTGGAAGTTTTGTTTAGTGGATATGTTTGGGGTAGAGTGTCTGGATCTTCGCATTGGTTTATTAGTAGTCAGTTTATTTATTTGTGTCGTGTGAACTGTGAAGTACGATGACTTTGTGAAGCCCTCCAATTGGTATGATTGCATGTAACCATCATGCGACTCCTAGGTTGATTTAATATTTAGTGTTTCTCCTATTCATCCTTTTTCGTACCCTTACCTTATAAAATCCTGAATCCCCAGTAGTATAACAAGGCTAGAACCTTAAGAGTTTACGTTTACCCCAAAATGGTTCTAACCAAATGGTATAATAATAATTTTACCTTGACCTTCTCCAGCGAACTCTTCAGCACCACCATATTTGTAAGCCCTGGCTTCAGCTTCAGCGAGTTCTTGAAGCCTGGTGGCCTTCAAGGCGGCAACTTCCGGTGTGTCGATAACTGTGCCATCTTCAGCAAGGGGAGCTGGGATAAAAGGAGTTTTGGTACCAGAGGGAGCAAAATTTCTAGGAGAAGAAACGAAGTTAGTCCTGGGTTCATATTGTTGATGCTGAGGGTAGGCAGCTGCCGGTGCAGGTACGGGATTGGCTCCCTGGTAGATTGGCTGGGAGGGGTAAGCTTGGCGAGCGTAGGCCGGAGCGGCTGGCTGAGGTGCATAGGCGTAGGGTGAACGACCTTCTGGGGCATATCCGCCTTGGGCATATCCTCCTTGGGGAATTCCTTGACTCTTCTGTTCAACGGCACGCGCTGCTGCCCGAGCGAATTCTGCAAAATGAGCTGCCTTCGCATGAGCCACTTCCGGTGTATCAATTACGTTTCCATCATGACCAACCGGGGCAGGAGGTGAAAATTTCTGATGTACCGGACCCTGGTTTTCGTAGCCCAGGTATTGCGCCTGACAAGCCGCGATCATGACGGGTAATAAAATCTAGAACAGAAAGATAAATTGTTGTGATGGCACGAGTTGAGGGTGTTTTTGTATAATGATATATATAAATTGGAGAACACTTCATTAGAATCGATGGAAAGTGCATTAAATTAGTAAACAAAAAAATTAAGACACCAAGTGTGATTTCTGATAAGAAATAATTTAGTTAATTAATAAAATCAAAGAGCTCAATATAAATCTATTCTATTGAAGTTGGAAGAACTGACACTCTGAATAACAGATACTTCAAATTAAATATTTCAAAATTAGAAACCAAAGCAACAAGTTTAATTATTTTTTCACTCTAGCGGAAAGTAAACATTTCACATCTTCCGTGAAGAGAACAGGAAGTATAAAGCATGTGTTTTTGCCTTCAAGGCTCGTTTCGTATAAAACCGTGAACAATTTATACTCCCCCCCCCCCCCATAATATTCAAATTTATTCAAAGTTGTAAGCTAATGAAATATAAAGGGTGGCAATTGTGATTTCAAGTCATGACATTTATTGCATAGCAATTGAATATTGCAACATAGTTCAGAGTCTTTGACTTATAGGGGCCGAGAGGCCTTCTTATGGGAACTGTTAAACCATGACGATATTGCGTGACTTCTTTGGCTATGGTAATTGCGTGGTTTCGATTTGAAACTATTGTACATTAGGTATATATTTGATGATGATGCAAAATTTCATGAAATTATCCGTTGTACCCACAACTTTTTATCGAAGGACAGGAAAACTGTGTGTTACTTAATCAATCATTGAAATTCATAGAGTTAACATTCTATTGTATTTATCAAGAAAGACTTTGATTACAAAATATTTGAGAGAGTTCTTGACTCGTTTTCCCATCAAGGTCATTGTTTCAAATTAACATTATTTTTATCATTGAGGGATTTTAGACCTTGCTTAATCTATCGAAAGAAAGATAGTTACGGGCAACTTAAACGTTTATATCGTATTTATGAAAAAAAGATTCATTAACATTAGTTTATTCAAAATATTATAATCATAATTATATTTAACCCCTTCAGAATTTAAAAATTCAAAATAAATCGAACAATCAAAACATTAACTATTCAATATTGAACAAGTTCAGTTTGAAGAGTTTCGAAATTGAAAATCTTGAATTTAGAAATATCTAAGAATGATTCTACAAGTTAAGTCTTTACGGATGAACAATTAAATACTTTAAAAGTTAAAAATTTGCGTCGAAATAACCTTTTGAATTCTATTCGGCTTATAGGTTTGATACCTTATTGAAATCTTATTTTTAGTCAGAGCTAGTAAAAAGTGAAGAATTTTAAATCTTAAGTGTTCTAACTTTTATAATTTTTATAATAAGCCTTTGTCCCGAAAAATTGAGGGAGTTAAAAGATATGAATTAGTTGTCCCGAATTTTCAGGACGAAATAAAATAAATTAAAAAATATTGGACTACTTATTCCAAATTTCGGGACGACGAGACACTTCGTAATTTAAAACCGTTCGAAAATTGAAAATTTGTGATTGGAAGCATTTAAAATCAACCAGTTTTTCCATTGGTATTCTCAGAATTTCAATGATTTGAAATTGTATCTTGGAGAAAATTGAATAATATCAAATTTAAATATTAAAAATTTATAATTTCACATAAATTGAAGACATTTTTATAGTTTTAATTTTAAACTGTAAAGGTTTCACACGTTTCAGTTAATTAATAATGTACTTAATATAATATATATTTATTTATCAAATCGCGTATTTTATCATTGCGCAAAGCTGAACTTTTATTACTACAAGAGTTTCTATAGTTTTGTTACTGTAATATTTGATATTCATTCAAATTCATCTATATTACAATCATTAATATCTTCTTATGTCAATTATGTTGATCCAATTTGAAAATCATGCACAAGTTTGTAAAAAGTGTTAATAAATATGTTTTAAAATTATTTTGATAAGTTTCCAAGATTGAGAGAGTGAAATAAGGAGTATAATCTGAATATTAGGAAAATTATACTTAAAATTTAGCGTCTGGAATTATGCAATTTCAAGATCGAGAATTCTGAGCGTGGCATTATGAGTGAACAACCCCTCGGCATAAACTGGGTAATAATTCATTTTTCCTCATTTATTTTTGTACTAATTTTTTTTTTAAATTATAGATGATTCAGTATTTCAACACATTGATATTCCCATGATCATGATTTCAATGTTAATATGGAAATGTCTTTGACATTTACAATACATTTGCATAATCTTAAAGAAACGAATGATTGAATTAAAGAAGAAACATATAATATATGTGGATGCTCGGATGATAAGGAACCTTATGGCTGGTTCTAGATATTCGTACTGTTCTAAGTAATTCAGGTACACAATTATTATTTTCGTGTTTGAGTGAGGAATGATACTAAGACCTATACTAAATCTACTGGTACTATACTCATGTCCCGAAAGCAACCGAAAATTTCATGTTCGAATTCTCAATATACCGGGAATTTATCCGGCCGCATGATTTCTACATGATTTCTTCATAGAAATAGGTTAAAGAAATGATTGATACAAACAATAAATTCTACAAGAATCTCAGACTATATAATTCCATTAAAAAAGAAGAAATAACAAAAGTTATAACTCGAACACAAGTCAAACATTTTAATTGTATATTGCTTAGGTTTTTATTTTTGCTGTTTAGAGTTTGTTTCTTCATAACATGTATCAAATCAGTTAATGAAAATTAAGTACAATAAAAAAAAGTACCGAGAGTCATCCTCTTACTCGCAAAAAATAAATTAATTGAGCTATTCCTTATACATTTACTACCCCAAAAGGATAATAAAGAATAAATAGAAGCAGAGAATGCATAACTGGGCTTTTTGAAACATGTGGGGTAGAGTGGAACACCCGTTTTTTATAACCCTGCTTAACGGCTGGTAATATAACAAAAGAATGAACTACAGTTGAGTTATACATAATGCAATCAAAATATTTTTTAACGAATTTGAGCTCTATGAAGAGATCAGTATACAGCAGCAAGTACATGTTTCTCAGAGGTCATACGAGCGACCTCTTCTACTCCAAAGCGACCTAACCTCTCACTTTCCTTTGTTCTCCAGGATCGTTTATGAGAATACAGTACTGGTACCGCGATCTCTTCACCCTCATCATTCTCGAATTATTTTGAACTTACCAATGCGAACATGGCGAAGCAGTTGTGGAAATGTTTTCCTCTTCTTTCTTAATTTTCCTGTTAGCACCGTTTTTGCAGCTCTGCTGGAGGATCAGTACTAGCTGCCGGTCCCTTACACTCCTTTTTTTTAAATCCCGTTCCCGTTGCACTCCGGCCGACCGGTCGTTTCGTTTGTGTTTCTGGAGAACGGAGACAGTTCCATTTATAAGGAGGCCCCCGCCACACCCTCCTCTTCGACAACCTGGAGGGAGCCAGATAGTTGATAGGGGCAAACTTTACAATGCTTCACTGTTTTCCCCATAGGCATTAGTAAGTACCACACCCGCCTGCTGCCTCTTGTCTAGATGGCCTCGTGACCTTGACATTTCGTCGAGGTCTCTGCAGAATCCGTTGACCCTCGACGATCTCAATGGAATTCTTGCGGGTGCTATAAAAAGGGATGCAATTCTTTTTATAACAGCGCTTTGGAATGAGGATATTCAAAATGGAATGCCACGAGAATTATTATTACTTCTTTTCTATTATAGGTAGCATCACATTTGCCGCCTCTTTCATTCTGGAAAAACATTAGTAGGGTGGATCGAAAGAAATGGGTTTAGAAATTTCAGACAATAGTATGCCTAAAATGTATGCATTTGGACCCTCATGAAGTGTTCTGAATGGGGAATTGATCGATTTAAATCTAGATAACGCGTACGAGCAGAATAGGTTAAATAGATAAGTTAAGAGTCTATAGTTTTCTCAATTTTTGCCAAATTTTAGGATACTATTCTGCCCGAGATAATTATGTTTTAATATACTCCTGTAGTTATCATTCATTTTTGGCGCCCATGAAAACATAAAACAAAAGTACAGTAATATATTAAAATATAATGATCTCGTGCAGAATAGTATCCTAAAATCTTTTGAAAATTAAGAAGACTCTGGAAAACCACCAAAAAAGGAAAAAAATTGGAAATCAAAAACTTAAAAACGCTGCAGATAATAATTAAAAAAAAAAATTTCTCGTACGCGTGACCTATATTTAAATCGATCGATTCATGGGGGTCACAATGCACTGCTTTTAGGATTGGTATTATTTGCAATTTTTATGATTCTTTTTGTCGACCCACGCGAAACATTAGATTATCAGACTGCCAAGAATTTAGCATATCACGTATGTGGCTTCAAAAGATTTTGAATTAAAACAGTCGAACTTTTTAATTTTACCTTAAATTTGTGTTCAGTAATACTTAAACCAGCTGGTACCGACTCATAAAATTCTGGTAATTTATTGCATTTTTCAAAAACTTTGTCACAATTATAGATCTAAATTTGTTTAACGGCAACCCGGAAAATGCCTTATTAACAAAACTCATGACAATTTTATTAACATAATGTTGCTTCTTCAAATACTAATTAAGATCCTAAACTTTTCATTTTGGTTTTTTTGAGGCATATCTTTCAAAATATGTTTTTACATTCTCATCATAATGAGAAGGTATTAGTTTAATGACAAAACTGACTATCGCGGATTTCATTAAATCATCAAGTATAAAATAATAAAATATTTATTGACAAAATTTTTCACCCAGATAAGGTCTACCAATTCTTTGTACCATTTTTTGATAAGAGGCATAGTTTCCGTTTTAATCATGAAAAATAACAGTAAAAATTCCGACTGACGCGCGCCCTAGGTGTGTTCAAACTTTACGAATCGGCAGTTTTTTAGTTAATAATTCTTTTGATCTGTACTTTTACCTACAAGAAAGATATTTATGCGTCCTAAACCCGTGCAACACCACAAATTTTAGGATATCCAAATAATGTCCAAAAATATCCTGTTAATGTCCTACAGATATCTACTGGATATTTGGGGGATATCCGTACAAAACAGAAATTTCTATATCCGTGGGATGTTTTTGAAAATTTCTGGGATGTTCAAATATCCAACGTATGATATTGTAATTTTTTATCAGATATCTAACTTTGAACATTTGAATATCCAAGAAACATCCAAAAATATCTTAGAATGTCTTATGATTATCCAACGGATACAGAAAATTGCTCCTTATACGGATATCCCGCAAATATCTATTAGATATCTGTAAGGTATCAACAGGATATTTTTGCACATAAGTTAGATATTCTCAAATATCTCGGTGCTGTAAGGGAATCAGTTTTCTAGCTAAGAGATTTTTTTCGCAAAAAATCTAATTTCTTGAAAACAAATATCAAACATAAGAACAAAAAAAGAAATATTCAAAGAAAATATGTTTCCTTAAGAATTACTACCATAAATATCTCTTATCCACTTAAGTTTTTTTATTATAGAAATTAATGTGAACCGCACTTTTTGGAAAATGTTCTACACTGTTTGGCGCGCTTATCTAAGGATGTTCTAGTTGTACATCAAGTTCAAAAAAACTTAATCTTTAACTTGATTTATAAAATTAACAAAAAAGGCCCATTGATTATTGCAAGAAATTTGATAAAAGAAATTGAAGCTGTAATTACCTGATTAGGAATAAATAATTCGTGGTTTGCTTGTTTTCTGATAAGAAACTAATAGAAATCTGTTTCGTATTGAATAATTGGCAATCCATGAAAATTATTAGCAAACATGTTCACGTGAAATATTTCAAGAAAACTATCGTTATATGTAAAAACCTGTCCCTATAAAATCTAAGAATGTATGCTTTAATTCTGTAGAATTTTACGACAATTTCTTGGTTACTGACTTTATGTAATGAAAGGGTAAGAAATTTTAAAAGTTTACAAAACTCGAGACAAAACCGTCGTTTAAAGAGATATTATTAATAGAATTTTATTTTAATTATAGAGTGGAATTGACTCATTATGTATGTGAAAATTGCCCCACAGAGTTGGCTAATAAAAAATGTGGTTCTAAAGGTTTCAAAAGTCTTTTGTCATGAAGAACATTTTGTTTTTAACATTTCTTTTCGCCAAATTTAGCGCAAAAAGGTATAAAATAATACGAGTCCTATAAAATGGGGAAAATAAAACGTGAGGTGCATAATCATTCATGGCTATCTTTCTGAGAAAAGATATTTAAAAAATAAAAAGTCGCTCATCACGAAAAATTTATAGAAAGACTTTTAACTGTTCATTTTTTTTAGTTTTCAGTTACTGAAAAAAGTCAAAAAGGTTCATCAACCATGAAAAATAACGCATTACGTTTTTCTGATTACTTTGAAATAAATGCATTCAAATTTTTTCAATAGAAGCAGATTAATCTACTTACATATATAGGTCAGCACACTTATCTCACATATATTACATTTTTGAAGCTTTTGACCTGTTTTTGATTAATACACTATAAGACCTTTAAAATCACTTAGGTTTTATTAGTTAACTCTGAGAGGCAATGATCATATAAAAAGTAGGACACCTCCTTTGTGAGAGTTTTCATCATATGATGTGATTCACATCTTTGTTATAATAATAAATGATGACGTACAAAAATAATAGCAATCACAATTTTTCTTTCTCGCAGATCTGCGCTTCTCACCTTCACATTTTTCATTACGATATACGTAATTTAATCGACACTTTGCATAATTGATACATTCAACGGATGTTATGGTACAACATTTTTTCAATTACAATTCTGAAAATACAAAGATGAAATTAATTTGGCACAATTTTTTGCAAAATCCATATTGGAATAAATCAATGTGATAATTGGCTATAAATAACTTGGCATACCTATTTTATTTAAATTGAAGACCTTCAAAAGGAACAAAAAATATTGAAAGGATTTCATCAATTCTTGAAGAAGATATTTTATACAGAAGGTTGAAATTGTACAGTTTCATTAAATTATGAACAAATAACTGCGGAGATAATTACATTTTTTTATTTTCTTGCGTTCATTTTAAAGCTGAAATTTTATCATTTTTTCCTTAGATGTAACTTCAGTTCGAAACATTCATTTATTAAAAAATACCAAGGCCCGATATTTTAAATATTAGTAAACATTTCATAAAATGTTATGACGGCCTTCTCCATCAAAAAATATTTATAAATATTAAATTAGTCGATAATTCTTAATTTGATGTATAACTCTTATTTTAAATACCTTATTAATACCTTACCTTATCAATAATTAGAATGTCGTGAAACCATATTGCGCTACTGATAGTGCAAAAAATTAATATATGTATTTAAATTCATTTTAGATAGAAAGTTGTAGAATAAATATATGTATTATTTAATAAAATACTATCATTCACTTTTATTTGATATAAAAATATTATTTAAGAAAATATTTTATAAAAAAGCGCAGTCAAACTTTCTGAGTGGTAACTCTTAAATAATTTAAAATAATAATAAACTGGCAACATGAATCGCGCGTTACGTGCTCGTTTAGTTTTGTCTGTTTAAGGGCAACATAATTTTGAAAATTAATTCAAAACGATAAATAAATTATCATGAAATTATTGAGGACCTATTCAACTAATTCCAATATAATAATTTCAATTGTTCTCGCCTCCAAAAAAGTAGTTTTTCAAATGGCTTTTGAATTCAATACAATATATTGCAATCAACGTAATAAACTCAAGCTCAAGATTAGATCTAAAAACTCGCTTTATATTGCGTTTATTCGACTATATAGTGTTCCAAAAATATAATTTTTTAATATTTTTTTTTATTATTCGCACGTGGAATGTTTTTATTAACAGTCAAATTATAATTATGTCAATATTTCCGGATGGCCACTGAAAATTATTATTAAAAATTCTTGGCCATTTTCCGATTCAAACATTCAAATCTGAAAATGTTTAATTTAGGTAATCAAAACATTTGATATTAAAACATTTAAAAATTTGTAATTTTAAATTCAAACTAAAGATGACAAAATGTATTACCAAATGGAAGCTTTCTAATTTTATAAGTTTTATTTTTAGGACTTTGAATTTGAACACTGTTTGAAAATAAAATATTACAAATCGTAAAAACCTCAAAGTAGTAGTCTTTAAAATAAAATAAATTATAATTCAGTCTCAAAGTGTATGCAATCTCCAAACGTGGCAGGGCGTCCGCTGAACCGGGAAATGAACGGGAATCATTTGAGACAATTTGAAACTGAATGGTTTGAAATAGTCTTGAACCGTTAAAGTTACAGAATGCTTAATTTAAACATTGAATGTTAGAATTTTAATGGTTCCATTAACAAAATTTTAATTCTTTAGTGAAAATGTTGAATTTTCATGTATAAATAACAATTTATTTGATATATTTATTATTTTTTCTTCAATTTAGAGCTTTGAAAATGATAGCGTGGATTTATATCATTTAACCAAAAATCTTTTAATAGTTAAATTTATTTTTAAAAAAATACATTTAAACTTTTCAGATTTAGGGAATTTAATTTGGAATTGGTATGTTCAAAAGCATTAAAAGCTTTCATTCTAGATGTGTAAATTATTGAGCATTTAAATACAACATTTCTGAATAGAACATTTTTTAAGCTACGATTTAAAATTTGACAATTGAAGATTTCCACTTTAAGTGCTTTAATTTTGAGTTCAGTTTTGAATATTTGAAATGAAAAAATTTCAGCTTTATGAGAGTTCCAATTCTTGAATTTCAAAGAACCTGAAAGTGCGTGAAAGCATTTTCATACAAGGGAAACAACTTCATGTTGCTTCAAGTGGGAAGGTAATTGTATAAAATCTCAAACTGACAGGCGAAAGGCGAGGTAAAACATAGGAGTTTCAATGTGGAAAAACCAAAATCGTACTTTATTATAGTTAATTATATGTTTCATCTTCTTTCTGGTTTCCTTGACAGAGTAAAAAATTCTAAGGGCACAAAGCGATTTTCCGACTCTTCAGAACCGACCATCTCGATAATAGTCGTTTATAAAGTAATCAATTGCCAGCAATTAAAATAGACACATAAGGATTAATGATTCAAGTGGCTTTTCACCTTCTAGTGATTCATCCTGGTCAACTATATATTCTTACAACACACAGGCGCCGCAGCTAAATAGATTCCATGCGTTTATGTCTCGGGCTCTGGCTTATTTGACCCATTATGCCCTATCATTTCTATGAGTGTGCGCACAGACATAGACCTTATCATTTCACGCCAGGTTTTTCTAAATAAAAGTCTATGAAGGTGGATCACGTGGGCGGGAGTAACCAGCCCTGAACTGTCGAGGAATCGCTGCGCTGTACGAAGGACAACTCACCACTAGAAAGTAACTTGCGCGCATTGCTTACACGTGTCTTACAATGCACAGAATGCACAAGGACATGGTCAGGAACAAACAGATTTGGAAAAATTATCATCTCACATTTCAAAGTCTTTCATTATTCCTCATTAGGGATAATCAGTTATGATTGTTCAATTTATTTTCACCTTCTTAACCAAAAATGCCAACGTTAACAGTCAGAAAACTATCGGCCCAACTTTGACCCGAACATGGGCCGACCATAGGGCGAACTATGAGATATCTTTCTTATATGAGGCACAAAGACCCCTTTCCCATTACCTCACCTCCCCCCACCCCCGTTTTAAGCAAATTTTTTTCTTGAATTTCATTTGATAAACACCTAAAATAAAACAAAAATTCAAATAAGCCCAAAATTCTCTCAAAACAGGAGAAATAGGGTGATTTTTAATAAAAATAGGAGAATAATAGAAGAAGAAATTCAACCTAAAAATATGAATTTAAACCAAATAGCCGAATTTTTAAACACCAAATATTAAACTTCAACCACAAACAGTTGTATTTTTAAACAAACTTCAAGCCAAAAATACAAATTTTTTAGAAGGCAGTTCAATTTTCAACACAGACAGATGAATTTCTAACCAAAAACTTGTCTACCAAAAAAGATGAATTTTCCATCCAGAAGGAGGAATTTTTAACAAAACAGTTAAATTTGAAAATGATATTACTTTTTCACGAAATAATTTGATTTTCAACAAAATAGTTGATTTTTTATTCACATAGCTCAAATTTTCAACCTATGAAGATGAATTTCACCCCAATAGATAAATTTTCAAACAACAAAATTAATTATAAACCATACCACTAAAATATTTTAATCATTTTCAACAAAGCAGTTGAATTTTCGACCAGAAAAGATAGCTTTTTAAGAAAATAGTATAATTAAAAACAAAATAATTGACTTTTTAAGAAAGAATTTCCACTTTCAACCAAGTAGTTTAATTTTTAATAAAAAAAGGTTAATTCGCAACGAAAAATATAATATTTGATATATCAACCAAAAAGAGATTTTAACTTTAAATAAAAAAGACAAATTTTCAACAAAAATGTTGAATCAATAAAGAGGACCATGCAAATTTTACCAAATTGTTTTATTTTCGAACAAAATAATAAAATTTTCCACCCAAAACACACAAATTTGAACAAAACAGCAGAGTTTTTAAGCCTAAAAGACAAATTTTCTACTAAATTTTCAACAAAGGAGATCGATCTTCAACTAATAAAAATCATTTTAAAGAAATAAATTTAATTTCTAATTAAGTATTTAAATTTTCCAGCAAGAAGATTAATTTTCTACCAGAAAGGGAACAGTTAAATTTGTAGTTTTAAAAGTAATTTTTAAACAATTATAACGAATTTTCAACGATGTAGATAAATTTTGAACCAATAAAATTAATGTTTGGCAAAGTAGCTCAACTTTCAACCAAGTAGTAGCATTTTTAATAAAAACAGGTTGATTCTCAACGAAAAATATAATATTTTATATTTCAACCAAAAAGAGATTTTAACTTTAAATAAAAAAAGACAAATTTTCGACAAAAATGTTGAATCCTTAAAGAGGACCATGCAAATTTTAGCAATAAAGATTCTTATTTTTAACCAAATAGTTGCACATTCAATGAAATAAGATAAAAATTCGATCAAAAGATATGATTTTTCAATCAAGAAAGATTTTTCATTCAAGCGACAAAAGAATGTCAACCATATTGTTTAATTTTCTAACAAAATAATAGAATTTTCCACCCGAAACACACAAATTATAACAAAACAGCAGAAATGTTAAGCCTAAAAGACAAATTTTCTACTGGTTTTTCAACAAAGGAGATCGATCTTCAACTAATAAAATTCGTTTTAAAGAAATAAGTTCAATTTCTAACTAAGTATTTAAATTTTCCACCCATAAGATTAATTTTCTACCACAAAGAGAACAGTTAAATTTATAGTTTTAAAAGTAATTTTTAAACAAAAATAACAAATTTTCAACAATATAGTTAAATCTTCAACCAATAAAATTAATGTTTGGCAAATTAGTTTAACTTTCAACCAAGTAGTTGAATTTCCAACCAAAAAGGATGAATTTTAAATAAAAAATTAATAGTTGGATTTTCAATTAAACCCGGCCAATTTCCAATAAAAACAAGAACGAATTTACAAAAAAATAGTTAAATCCTTGAACAATTAAATTAAATTTTAACAAAGTAGTTTAACTTTCGACCAACAAGTTGAATTTTCAACGAAAAAAGGTGAATTCTCAATACAAAATT
>CAKNWU010308870.1:0-10984 GCA_932072015.1 Andricus quercustozae
TGAATCTTCAACAAAAAAAGATTAATTCGCAACGAAAAATGTAATAAATGATATTTCAAGTAAAAAAGATTTCTATTTTATACCATAAACAGTGGAATTCAACCAAAGAAGAATAATAAATTTGCAACAAAACGGTTGAACCCTTGACCAAAACGGATTAATGTTCAACCTGGCGGTTGTGATTTTTCACCAGAAAAATGAATTTTCAACCTAAAAAGACGAATTTTCAACAAAACAGTTGAATTTCCAATTTAAAAAAATAACTTTGTGACAAAATTGTTAAGTTTTCAACAAAATAATAAGATTAATTTCAACGCAGTTTATCGATAATTCAGGTTTTCCTTAATACTCTCTGACTTTCCCTATCCATTTTCAAATTCCCTGAGCTTCCCTGACTTTCTGGAATTCCTTGACCTGTAGCAAATTTGAATTACAATTCAGGGCTGTGATAAACTTGTATATACTTGAAGGGTAAATTTAAGTGTTACATTTAAGGGCTTCAGGCTTGAAGGGTAGTTAAATGGATGTACTTACGGTTTAAAATTAGGTAATATAGTTAATATTCATTGTATGTTTGAAGGTTCAAAGATATTTCTCAAAGTTAGTTAAAGCTGAAAGGTGAAGGCGTGCAGTTAAGGATTATTCCCGAAGATAATTTTTCAAGGTGTACACTTACAGGTAAAGTAGGTATATTTGAGGGGTAGACTTAGAATGATAGACTTAAGAGGATACACTTATAAGAAGTAAATTTTAGAGTTACACCTAAGTGAAATAGTTAAGGGTTCAACACTGTAAAAACAAAGTATAATTTCAGGGCCAGCTTCAGGTATTTCAATCAAACTCAGAAAAAACAGTTTCGAGTGTTACTTAAATAATACCACTGGTGTGAACCCAGATTCATTTGTTTTAAATTAAAAATAACAGCATGAATTTATTATATTCAACAACAGGACACGAAAAAAACGAAACCATAAAAAAATAGATCTCTAGTTTTCACAGTGAAAACTCAATTAATTGTTTAAGAAATCATGCACCTGATGTGAAATGTCCAAAGATTTACATTAATCTTATGCAAAAAAAATACAGAGGGATACTGTACGCTATATTTAACGGGTCCACGTGAGGATTATATCTACCCGGGGGGTTGAAAATACGCAATAGGATTTGTTAGGAGAGATCGAGAACAAGATTTAGCGAAAGATTTGTGTGTGGTGAAACGTGCTCTCGTAGGCGTGTACTCAACAGGCGTAGTCGATGAGAGACCCCTCCTTCGGGTTTAAATAGGGCTATGTCTGCCCGGATGCTGGTCTGAAAAAACGGACCAATCCGCGATGCGAGACGGCCACTACCGAGCGCCTAAAGTAGGCGCGACTGTGGGCGCCTGTATGTATGCGACTCCGGCTAACACAGGATCCCCACCCCTGCGCCCGCGGATCGTCGCGTCACGGCGGGTAGAGGCAGCCGGTTGAGGCAGCCGCTTCCGGGGGTTCCCTGCCCTGGCCTTCCTTGTCTTGCCTTGCTTACCCACGTCGAGCCACCCCAACGTGACAGGGCTTCAGTTGCACATCGTCGCGACTACGACACGGACACACGACCTTTTGGGTTTCGCGCCTTTACCTTATCGGATCCCACCGCTGCGCCGAACTTTATCAACGAATCTAGACTACAACGTGCGTGCAAACCCAATCCTATCAGTGTTTGCAATTTTTACCCTGTTTCTGTGACGATATTTTTCAGTACTTTCTGTGACAAGTTTCATTGTACTCTGGAGAAAGTCGTTTTGAGTTTTGGGGGTAGTTCTAATAAGTTGTGATAAGTGTGAAGCTGGAAGAAGCTGTTTTCTATGCCTGGAATTCCGGGTTCACGGACTGGATCAGTGATGACGAGACAGGGTTGAGGAATCTGTGTAGAGAGTAGGACACCGAGGGAGCTTCGACCCTGAAATACGATCTTTTCGCAACGCTGAAAGGCTCAGGTGTCCCTGGAGGACCTCACTTAACGGCAGAAATAAGACCATTCAGCTCTCCTCAGAAATCTACTCGAGAAGTATACGTCAATCTTTGGGGGATCCTCCAAACAATGCTGTGGAATTTCATGTTTTGGAATTCAACAAAGAGGTAGTTTGATGATTATATCCTCCGGTTAATATTATTATATCCTTCCTTGCTTTAATCGGGAAGATGTAAGTGCGAAAACCAACCTGGGTCTACCTTTCTTGTAAACAATAAATATAAGAGTAACAACGATCAAAGAAGCGGTAAGCCTGATAAGAATTTCCGCTAATTCTGTACCTGATTACAACGAACTCAACCAATCAACGAAAGAAGAGGGTAGGTCTCAAAAGTGAAAAGTAGCGTAGTTTTTGCATGCAGGAGCAAGTTTAGAGCGACGGATCAAAGGCAGTGAACAAATAATCCCGTTTGAGTAATTACGGAGGGTCGGTGAGTTGCCGTCGCTTGCTAAAAAGTCGCTTGACTGCATCCCCCAGCCGTCGCATCGACGTTGAATTCAGCACATACCCAAGACTTTTTCCCCACTTCTACTAAACAAAATGCATCGAAAATGGAGATCTACGAAAACACTTAGATGCTAATTGACAAGATTGAAGAATCGTGTGTCCGTGAAACAATATTTGTAGTTGGCTACAGTGAACTTGACTCTTCATAATCAAATAATGCAGCGATTCTGGATACCGATAACAATTCGTGACTAATAAGATCATCAGTTCCAAAAGTTGAATCCTTGATTACGAATTTAGTCTTAAAATTAGAAATGAAATTACTCTTGACAACGAAATCGACAATCGTAACTCCGGACCTACTGTGAAAGTAGCTGCCGGAGTAGGAGAGGTTTTATCAGTTTTTACCAAGAGATGTCGATTTAAGCAATCACGATTCATCCAAAGGTAACGAAGATGCCGCAGCGATCGCCTTTCGCGATCCAGGAGCTGCTCGGCTTGAACGGTACCGGCAACGGTAGCGGTACCGATCGTGGGTCACCTCATGGTTCGCCACCGACTGGAATTTCTGCGGTTTCGTACGCACCCGCACCTCACCATAAGCTATGGGACTACATGCCGAGCCTGTCAAATCATCTAGGCAACCTGGGCAATCTGGGGAACCTGGGGAACCTCGGCAACTTGACGGCCTCGAGGATGGCCTACCTGAATGCTCAAGCTGCCGTCGCTGCTGCCTTTTTGCCCCCGCACCATCCCCATTCGGCACATCATGTACCTCATCATCAGGTTCATCAACCGGGTCAACTTCAGTCATCTCCTGGTGTCAATGTGCATCCGGCCACGCATGCGCAACATGTACTTCCGGGTACTGCTGTGTCCAATCACCATCAACATAGTCCGAGTCAACATACACCACCTCATGGTAAGCAGAGTATTATTTGGTAGATTGTAGTCACTAATGTGTAGCTAACAGCGTAGCATGCTAAATCCCAAGGCTTCTGATTTTAATCCATAATTAGATCAATTCGTTTGCAGTGGAAAAAAAGTTAAGTACAACATAACCACTGCATTGAAAGTTAAAACTAGATTCACATCTTCCAACGTAGATGTCAATTGTTTTTGTCACTGTGACGAATTAAGTCAGTTTCGGATCAAAATTTGAGGGCTTGGAATTTAGTGTGATGTTTAAAATTCAGATTCTTAGGTACATTTTCCCTCGGGTAGGAGGAAAAAAGTTTCAGGATCTGATTGAGGAAGTTAGTATCAATGAGATGCTGGTAATGATCTAGAATCTAGATAGTTATGTCTTGAGGTAAGATTATATAGGAGTAATTACTGTATGCGAGGGGTTCACAACTCGATCGATGGAGTGTACGATGACTTCAAGTGATTTCAGTGACTTCATGTGAATGCAAGGGACTTCAGCGTAGGTGTACACCTGATTTCGTGAGTTGTTAACTCCTCGACTGCATGTTAAAGTATGGAAGAATCATTTAAGATCTTAAGATGTTCAACCTGATTATCTGTAGGTGATCAGATTTAAAAGACTACAATCAGCTGGCTATAGCTAAAAATTTGCAAATCAGATGTTTTATTATTGGCTTTAGTATACTAAATATTATGCCTATCTAAGTAGACAGTGATTCTATCTTCCAATACCCAGATTTTGAAACTTAGATTAATGAGATCAGCTTTTCTTTCTCTCGCTTGATGAAAATCTTTTAGGTTGTACTCTCTTTCATTCACTGAAGAATCCTAAAAAAATTTTCTGTATTAATAATAACTAATGAATATGTAGTAAACAATAATAATTATGATTTGTTATGTGAATTAACGAATTGGATAAGCACATCAACGTATACATTTTTTCCAAAGCAAATTAGCTTTATGATGTACTGTATTATAAAAACTAAACTTTTTGCGGCTAACAGTTACTTTTTGAATCCATCATAAAAAATTGGTGTTGAAGAGAGCATTAAATAATAACGAATGAAATTGATTCTTATGATCATTTTAGGTGAATATTTAATACTGTACATTTATAGTGAGATTATGTTTCATTTATTGTAGCTGGCACCATTTTTTTATATCTTTTCATACCTGTAATAACTCACAGATGATTATAGCTCTCATCCTATAAAGGATTTCAAAGTATATTTTATGGAAAATGTGTCCTGGTGGAAGGCAACCTATTTTACATGAAGTATGTATATAGAACCATTTAAGTGAATATCATTTTGTGGTTACATTACTAAATCCTCTCTCTGAAATGTGGAAAATGTGAAATTAAACTACAAAAGCGACAAATGATTCTCCCAACTGCAAATTAATTAGAAAATATACTATAAACTAAAATTAATTAGGCAAACAAATTTCTTAGTGTAATTAAACAGGTGCTTCATTAAAGTATTGCTTATCATATTTTAATCAGTACATATCAGGAATATCAGAATCTGCAAGTCGTCGTTCGATTTTAATGGAACTTATTGAAATTATAGTACTATATAAGAAATAATTATAGCTTGAAGGATTTTCAAAAATGTTCAAAATTACGTATGTTACCCCATATTGAATTTTAGGGTTCGATTTTTTAAAAATTATTGTTACTCCTGGAACGGGTAATTTTATTTTTATGAAACTTCAGGGTATTAGAGGGGATATGATATTTTTGAGAATATAAATCTCAGAAAAACAATTTCAAAATTTTGCCCGAAAAAAAAGTAAAAAAAAATGGTCTACTTGTAATGATAATTATTATAAACAAATTCTATTACCAAACACTCAATATTGTGGATTGCTCATTTTTAAAGGATATTTCGGTATTAAAGTTACTCGATTTTATCGTCAAAGTTGTACTTGCTCATACAAATATGTCTCCTGTTATTATTGGTTAATTTTAATAACAATTTATATAATCAAATGCACATTGTCGACATTTCAAAGTAAAGCCAGATCTTTTTCCTTTGATTATTCTTAAATTCTTTTGCCAGTAATAGCATTGACATGATACCTATCAATATCTACAGTGACTATTTGTTTATATATTTTGTTTACAAATTTGAAAAATAGTGTATAATAATATATTTTCAATACTAAACATTATATCGATAAAATCGAAGACTTCAGATTTATACAGAGAAAACCATAATTATTCGTGGTCCATCTACAAAGAATGTTTGGCAGATAAAAGTGATTATATTTTTTATTAGTCTTACTTTTTTACATCCCTAAACAATTTATTGCATTTCTTGAATTTTGATTTCTTTGGTTTATTGCGTACGTTAGAGAAACCAAATATGAGTGCAAAAACGATTATAAAAAATTTTCAATATTTTGAAGGTTTTATATAAATCCAAAATTTGTTTCACTGGAAAAAATAACAAAAAAACGAGCAGAAAATATTGTATTTCAAGCAAGTTATAAATACATTTTTTAATTTAATAAATTTCCAAAATTATACTATTCCAACTTTTGCGAAAATTGATATCAAAGCCCGAAATTTGATATATGAGATCTTTCTGGATTTAGACCATTTTTAAAAGCGGATGCTAAATATATATTTAGTATTTTTTGCTGCGTGAAATAAAAGTTTTGTTGAACTACTTCGATGTTTAAGATTTCCTTTTGATCTTTGTTTTTCCTTTGAGCATTTTCAAAATATCCAAAAGTTAGTTTACAGTAATAACCTACCCCGAAAGGGAAATGGCATAATAGTATAATTAGTTTAAGAACACAGGATTTTTAACATTATTTTACCGTGTGAACATTTATCTGAAATTTTTGTCACCTATGAAAAAAATCGATGATTTCCTTTAGATTGTAAAATAATTGTTAAAAATTATTTTTTAAATAAGCCATAAATGTTTTTTTATTCAATGAGAAACCAAATGTTAAATTCAAAATATCTTTAATAATATTTAAAAAAATTGTAAATGATTTGGCACTAATATTTTTTCATTAACTAACAATTTTCATTAAAAGTTAGGAAATTCACATTTGAGACAAGAAAATATTGTTTAATTTAACTCGTTGACAATCGATCCGAAGGGAATTATAATACTTTATGTACCGCTATAATTATTGCCACTTTATAACGTAACAGAAATCTTGCAGTTAAAATAAATTAATTTTTCTAAATCTATTATGAATATTTTTTAACAAAAAAAATGTAGCAGCCCAATTTCCTTTAGATTTTTGTAAAGTCCTTATTCTGTGAGCCTTTAAATCATAATTTACAATATTGAAGTATAGAAACTTCTGAATTGTCATATCGAAGTGCCCAAATGATAATATTCCATCTCACAAAACCCCTGGGAATCAAAACGTTGCAAACAGTTGATAACCACATTATGACACGAATAAAAACTATCCATTGTGCAAACTTTTTGATGCGTTTTTCCGGCTCAATTTGATTCTTGCACATTTTGTGTGATCCAGGAGAAACCAAATTAAAAGATGCTAACTCGTGAAGAACAAATTTTTGGTTTTTGATTTGGGTTCTTCACGATGGAACCTTGTCGTTTGGTCACGTTGATTGCACTTACATGGTGGTAACCAAATACTAACCAAATGGTAACCCAGTGAATAAGTAGACTTTGTAGGAGGTACTATGATAATTGAGTCAAAAATGTTCTTTAAACAGTTTTTGGGTTTCGTTTTTAGGAAAAATGCATTTAAGGTTTTCTGCTATGTTTGTTAGGATTATAACAGCCTATATTGGTTTATCTCGCAATCTCGTTATATTATAAAGATGCATAAAAGAAGTGCTTCCTTATGTATAGAAACTTCTAAATTGTCATTTCACTTATATAATGGTAACCCAATGAATAAGCAGAAATTAAACTCGGTAATGAACTAATTAAATCAGAAAAATTCGACAATATTCTTTAAACAGTTTTTAGGTTTTGTTTTCAGGCAAAATGCATTTACGATCTATACTTGTTTCCTTCGATGTTTGTTAGGACTATAATAGCCAATCTGGGCTCATATCGCAATTTCGTTACATCATAAGGATGCATAAAAGGAATGATTTCCAATAAGAACATCATTAAGACGTTATTATGGCATCGAGGTTAGACAAGCTGAGCTACCGACCCTTGTGTCAGGAAGCTGAAGTAAATTAATAGGCGTATCAATGTAGCGTGAAACGAGCACTTAACACGCCATTTATGGCTATCACTTAACAGAGGGCCACTCAAGATCGTGTTACCGAAAATCGATACACTTTTGTTGCATGACCTTTTGTCTCCTCGAGATCTTACCATTGTGTTTCCAGATTTCAGGCGAATTTGTGGAAAACACTTCTGATTTGAAACATCTGCCTCTTCCAACTATTCCATTACCATTTCACACCCTTCTTTCAATTACAACTCAACCACACATTTATATTTAATTTAATTAGATTCTTGAAGTATGAAATGCATCCCAAATTTTCAAATCGTTATTTCATTGTTAATGGATCGATTTCATATGAAATTGTGCAGTCTGACCCTGTTGATGTCACGGATTTATTAGAAGCACAAATATATTGTTTCGTAGGCAAAATATTAAACAGGTATCTTTTGTTTTTCATTAAGATGATTTTCTCGCGAACTTAGGACTACTTGAATATTTAGGTGACTTATGAAAAAATTAATGAAAATTTTCTTCAAAAATTTGTACCTTGGGAACAAATTGACATGCATGAATTTTATTTGCTGTAGCTTTTATAGTGCAATTTACAATCTTTCAAAGTCCTCTAAGAAACTAAAATTTTTTAAATTAACAAAATGGCATACATTTTTAGAAAAAAATAAAAAGTGAATCTTCTCAAGAAGTCTATCTTTGACTTATTTTTTATAATATAAAATAAATTTGTCAAAATATCCATTTTTTTTAAACATTCTCAGTTTAATCTCCTAAAGAAGCTAAAATCATATATATTTACAAAATACACAGTTACAATTTGCTGTTCTATTTGGATTAATTTTACATCGTGTTTACCTCAGTAAGAGCAACAGTGTACTCGAAGAAGAGGCAGAAAAAATAGAGGAGGAAAAAATTAGTAAAAAAGTAAAATTAATCAAAACAGATCATAATAATTCATCATTTTTTTTATTGAAATTTTAAAATATCTGAGATTTTTAAATTTTGTAACTGTATATTCTGTAAATTTACACGGGATTTTTCGAAATTTTTTATAAGATAATGAAATTGTATCGGAATTTTCGTAAATTTACCTTAAATTTTTAAAATATTTACCTTAAATTATTTTCAGAATATATTTAGATTAAAATTATCTTAAACTTAAGAAATTTTTAACTTAATTTACCTATATGAATTATAACTTTTTGATATTTATCATCAGCATGATATAATTTTTCCACAAAAAGAAGAATCCTGAATGTTGAAAAATACTAAAAATATATGCAGAAACGGAAAATTTGAGTAATATTAAAATTTCCAAACGTTTATTTAACGAAATTACTTTATTTTATTTAAATTATTTTATTTTACGAAATTACAAAATATCGATATTTTAAAACCCGAATTTTCAAAATACCAAAATTTCCTAAATTAGTAAACTCCCGAAATTCAAAATTATCAAAGTTTTAAATTCCCGAAAAGAATATATTTTATATTTTAAATTTAATCTATGCGGAGCCATGTATTATTGGGAAGAAATAAAATATTATTCTAACATATCAAAAATATCAACTGTCAATATTTTTTTGTTGCGATATTGAAGTAGGACATATGAACTAAATTTGCTGAATTTTCAAAATCCAGATAGTAGAAAATCGCCGCAAAAATAATTTAAAAAACATAAATTCTCGAAAAAGGAAAATTCCCGAAAGAAAATAGAACGACCGATAATTTTTATTCGCGAAAATTTTAAACCCGAATTTAAACATTCTCGAATATATAAAAATTCAGAAAATAGGAAACTGCCAAGTTTTACATTTTCTGAAAAATGTAAATTTACGAATTTTAAATATCTGGAAATTTTTTCATCCCGAAAATAGTAAATTGATGAAACGTAAAATTCCAGAAAATAGTAAAATGCCAAATTTTCAAATTCCCACGAAAAAAAAAAGAATTTATTAGTTTTTTTTGTCAGAATAATATTTTATTTTATATGGGGTATTTATTCTGAAGTATACTATAAAAATATATATTTTTTAAATTTTTGTAGTGAAATTTCGGTAATTTGTTATTTTAGGTAATTTCGGGAATTTGAAAATTCGGATTTTATAGTTTCGAGAATTTACCATTTTTGGAATAAACATTTTCGATAGTTATATTTTCTTTTGAGAATTTTAATTTTTAGGAAAATTTCTCTTCCGGTATTTTTCCACATTTAATAATTTTGTGAAATGAAAAATTCGGGATTTCGAAAATTCTGGTTTGAAATTTCTAAATTTTTCTAGTATCATTAACTTAAAAAAAAGACATTGATATTTTGTACAATTTCTTTTACATTATATAAAAAAAAAGTTTTTCTATATGAAAGAATAGTATATGGAGGAAGAAATTCAAGGGACATCTTCATCATATTACTATACATCTTAAAAAATCAAGAAAAATCAAAGGTAATAAATAATGAATTTTGGTAATTTAACAAAAATTTAAGTCTCTTCAAGGAATTTAAAAGATTGCAGATTATACTAGAAGCTGCCGTAAAAAAATAAAATTATAATGATTTTTTCCAAGATAAAAATGTTTCAACAATATTTTTGTTAATGTTTTTATAGTTCACTTAAATATTCAAGTATCCTTAAGTTCATGAAGAAAATTTGCAAAAAACAAAAGATACGTGTCTCATATTTTACCTATTATAGAAAACAATATATTTATGAGTACTAAATAATTCCGCGACATCACCAGAGTCAGACTGCATGATTTCATAGAAAATCGGTTTTAACATTGGATTCAAACATCCCTCTCAGTAAAAAATATTTCCTTCATTCAAATATAGTTGATTATAACTTTTCTACATCGCATTTTTATGATTACTTCATCAGTACTGATTGTCAATCTCGATTATAAATTGACACAAATCTACCCCACGACAAAATTTCCTATCTTTCTCTTCGTTATCCACTTCCTGAGTTGAAAACGTTTCAATTCGTTCATTGAAATTTCTTGACTAAAATCAATTACCTATTATGCGAGAACTGAAATGTTTTTTCAATGCTTTATAGCGAGTCGATAGTAGCAGCCAGTCTCGATATATACCAATCACATTGAAGAGACTTTCATTATAAAAAGAAAATTACGGTTAATTGTTTCTTTCAATGAGGCTGGCATTAGATAAGCTCGACAGAGAAACGAGGTCTCAGAGAAGGATAGAGAAAAAAAGGAAAAAAAAGAAGAGTAGAGGGTACACTGTGGGAATTGAGTATTTTTATCAGAATAATCCCTAGCGTTGTGAATAATTAGTGGTATAATGAGTTGAGTGTTGGGCAGACCTGCAATGTCTCACCAAAATACAAAGAGCCTCCACAAAACGTAAAAATGGCCGCTCACCAGCAAACTGTTCTCAAC
>CAKNWU010308938.1:0-12107 GCA_932072015.1 Andricus quercustozae
CACATAGTTGTAATATAATTGGTTTCAATTAATAATCATTAAATCAATGTTAAAAATATCACTCATAGATTTGAATTCAACCAATGGCTGCATTCTGGTGAGCCCTGACCTAGATGCACCATAAACTTCCGGTAAATATTATCTATTATCACTCTACGTCTTATCATCCATTTATAGACTGTAAACAAACACGTGCGTCTAGCAAGGCAAGTCCCAGACAGTTGTCCAAATAGAAGAAGAGTGGGGGTAGATGCCAGAAGTCTAGGCAAAAACCGATGAGTGGGGGTAGGACTACAGTCGGCCCATAGTTTCCATTTATTACTAAGAGTAAACACCCAAAAATTAAATTCTTGTGCCTAATTAAGCTACGTACATACTCAATTGAGGGAAATGCTGATTATGATCACTTTAATTTTGGTAAGATTATTCAACGCATCAGCATCTTATGTTCATATTTTTTTCAAAAATCTTTAAGTATTTTTTGTGTAATACTTTATCATTTTTTTTGCAAAAAATTATTTTCAATTTGTATTTGAATGTACTCATTGATTGAAATCCTTAATTGATTATTATACAGCTTGAAATTTGTAACTTCGCTATTGGCTAATTATGAACAATTATATTTGAAATAATTTAAAATCATCTAATTTATAAAACTTATATGGCAAGTGAGCATTCAATCTCAAACAAAGAGCTCTCAAATTAAGTACAGTCTAAATTACGCAAATTTCGCGTTGAGAAGCTGCTCTGTGGTAAGTGGATTAAGAATTTGCTAAATTTGGGAAAATATTTTGGAAAAAGAAGTACCAATGAATTAGCTAATGACTTTTCGACGTTTGTATTATCCAAAATCCGTTTCCAAAATATTTTAGATAATATTTCCTGAAATATTATTTCGTAATTTTTCAAGAAAAAATTACTATTTTTAAATAATTCAAACATCGGGAACGTTATCTAATAAATTCTGGAAAAACTGAATCTATCTATATCATAATATCATAAAATGGAGATGTTAAATATTGTTTTTAATTTTTTTTCAGGCATGTTTTGCCGGTCATGCTGCAGGAGCTGCTAAAGGACATCCTGCTAAAGATGCTGCAAGTGTTCCCTATCCAGATAAAAAATTAGAAGGCATGACGGGCTTTGCAAAAAAAGGTGGAACTACTGGAGGTTCGAAGGGGAAAGTGGTTTTCGTAAAAAATATTCAGGACTTGAAGAAACATATCAGTGACGCAGTGCCTGAAACTGTAGTCCTAGCTGCGAATATGGATGCACCTAAAAAAGAGACTATTTTCCTAGGATCTAATAAGTCTCTAATTGGTTCTTACAAAACAAATCTTCTCAACAACATTTATTTCCATCCAGCGAAAAACTCAAGCAACATCATTTTTCAAAACTTGCTTTTCAAACACAACCCTAAAAATACTGGCAATAGTGATACGCAATTAATAATAGAATTTGGTGGATGTTATTGGATAGATCATTGTACCTTTGACGGAGGAAAGGTAGACCTGAAAGATAAAGGAAAACTTCTCACAATTGAAGCTGTTAGATTCGTGACAGTTAGCTATTGTCGGTTTTTGCACCATAATTATGGTTCGATACTTGGTTATCCATCAGATAATCCAACTGGTTCAGTTAAATACAAGGATTTACCTCAACTAACTATGATGTTCAATTACTTTGAGGATATTAATGCCCGAGCGCCAGGTTTAATGCGCTATGGAAAGTTCCACGTTTATAATAATTTTATTACAAATTGTCGCCTAGGTTTCACCATTGCTTTTCACTGTCAAATTTTCTCAGAAAAAAATGTTTTTACTCGTCCTCGAAAAGACGCCGAGGTACTTGACGATAAGGGTACTGGTTTTTTTAAAGACTCTGGAAGCATAGCCGTGCCGAAACAAGTCAAGTCTAAGGAGGATAAGTGGCATCCAAGTAAAGATTATCACTACATTGTACACTCAACAGTGTACACTCGAAAATTTTGTGAAAAATCTTCGGGCGTTCAGAGCAAAAAATTAGAATTTGCTGCCAGCAAATAAAATTCATCATCTATAAAAATTTATAAATAATTTAATGGAAACTTAAAAACTGATTTTTGAGGAAAGTATTTTTTCTCACTTGTTTTACATTTTTCTATAGTAAGTTAATTTTCTAATTTACTTCATGTATTTCGTAATTGGCACAGCATATGTCAAATTCTTTCATAAAAATGTGAAACAGATTAGATAAAATTATTCTCTTCGTTCAAAATGAGTTTATAAATTTTCATTGAATTATGTACAATGATGGTAATGTAACACGGAATAATTCTATACGTATGAAAATTTAAGAGATGTATTTTCAAGACAGTGAGAAAATAAATGCAACTTAGGCTAGTGAGCGTATTTTATTTCGAAAACCATTTTTCCCCTTGTAAGATAAATCACCTCAATGCGCATTTTTATATGTATTGTTAATAAACAATTAATTTAAAGGCACCAAAATTATTAGTTATAATTTTTAGAATGTAATATCCTTTCGGAATATTTTTTCGAAAAAACTCACTTAACAGCCATTTCGAAAAATAATTATCTGGAATTTTTTTTCGAAGAAAGACATCCGTAAAAAGGTTTCGTGTAAGGTACACCTAAATTGTACGAGTTTTCGCAATTCTCGGGGAAACAGTTTGTTATCTAGAAAAACTTCTTATCGTAATGTATGAAAAATGCATCTTGTTTTTGAATTACGACATATACTGTCATGATTTAGAAAAACACCGTAAACTGCGAACAATCGAAAAATGAGTTCTTAATACCAGTGGAATCGTGAATAGAAGCTACATCTGAATATTAAAATAATTTTTAAAAAATTTTAATATTCTGAAAATAATTATTCCATAATTTTTTGAAAACGCCTTTAACTGTAAAGATTGGCGAGTTGTGATTTGAGAGTCAGCGAATCTATGTAACGTATATCATATTCTGATCCGATTCTCAGTTCTCAATATAAAAATCATTGAACATGTATTTGCACTGGAACATTTAGAAAAAAATGTTATAAAAAAAGAATAGCGTGTTAAAATACATTGCTAAATAATTGATACATATGTACATTGTATATCTCATTTTGAAAATTCAATTCAAATCCTCATTTCATGGCCATTTTTGTAAATCTGTGAATCAAGCAACATCGCTAAATCATTCAAACATTATCACATAAGAACGTTCAAATAATTCAGAAAAACAGAAGCGTACGACAAAACATCGCTGAATAATTAAAATATATCCACATATAATTTTAAATTATGCCCATGCCTCAGAGAATTGAATTGAAAAATATCAAACTTCGATAAATTAAAGCTTAGAATCACCTCTTTAAAATGAGACCAAGAACATAATGAAATATTCACTTGTTCTCGACTTATAATAAAAAATGTGGAAGCATGTCCAAGACAAAAATCAGTTCGTCGAGCGGCACTCGAATGTCGAATTTAAATCTTTTGTTAACATACGAAAAACAACAGACCATAAAATATACTCACCAATGGACCGTCCGATTTTCTACTTGGTTATGCTTCCACATTTTCCATGACGATTCGAGAACCAGTAGATATTTTATCATGTTCCTAATCTCATTTTAAAGATGATATTTCCAACTATAATTCAGACAACCTTCCATTTTTTCCATTTCCTTCTCTGAAGCTTGCAGAAAGTTGAATTTGATTATCAAAAATTATTCAAAAACATTTAAAATTATTATATGATGGAGTATTTGAGCTAGAAGGCACAATCCGGTTCGGATAGGTACAAATGTCATGAAGGTTAGCATAGTTAGTTCATCCTTACATGGGGATGCATACGACTTTTTAGAAAAAATATTCTGAACGTCAAAGTAAGTTATAAATGAATATATAGTAATATTATTAAATTGTAAAATGCATTTGCGCAATTATTTTTTATCCTTTTATTGGTTGAAGATCTGTCAGTTCCACGAAATAAAATCAACTATCCAAAATTTGAATTTGTATTGCCCGATTCTGATCAAATCGATCCGATAATCCAACCTAAAATTTTTGTATATCTTATTTTATTGTAAATATTTACCAAATATGCTAACCTTTCTGATATTTCCACCTATCCTATCATAACCATGAAGTCATGCCAGAATACTCAATTGTAATAGAGGCACGAAACATAAAGAAACTTTGATTGTACAGATAATAGCCAATATTAAATGATGTAATATTAATGTCAGTAATCAATTCATGTTACCACACAAAAGAAAAATTAAAATGCAATAATTATGCGGTTCAATATTGTAAAAAAAAATCAGTTTACATCGTAAAAATTAATGAACAAATATTTTCATTGAAACATCCAAATAAATTTTACTTTATATTTTTATGAAAATTATAATTTCAATTAATTTAAAAAGAGCTTAAAATATACTTACATATAATTGTGAGAATTGAATTGAGATACTCATTTCAAGAAGCACAAACATTTAAAAAAATTATATAGTTGCAACAGAGATATGTTAAATTTAAATAAACTTTCATTTTACGAATTATTGGCAATATTCAACTAAATAACCTTCAAAATAAATAATTACTTCATGTTCCTTAATATAGAAAAATTATAATTCAATCTTTATGTAATTTAATATTGTAAAAACACTAATCAGTTTTCAACATGGCGTTCTTTGGAACTATCCAACGACGAGAAAAAAGTTTGTATTTCGAGAAAAGCCGTAACTGCATTTATTATAAGTTGCAAAATGCTAAATTATTATTAAAATTCTGTATTTTTTATAAGTTATAACAGTAATAAACTAACAAGAGGTTATATTGTTGATAAATGACATGTCAAAAATAATGTTCTTGAATCGTGTCAGTTGAAAGGGGAGACAATTAGTTGGAAATTTTCAAAAGAAATTAATAAAATTGTATTAATTACTAAGAACAGTGTTTCCTAATCTAATCTCTTTGATTATAATCCAAGTATATTTAAAATGATATCATTTTTGTCAATAATTTTAAGTTTTGCTGTCACTTAATACATTCGAAATTTATGTAAATTTAATGAATAAACATGAATTAATCCGCTAAAAATTCGTATTATTCTTTATTCATGAAATTTAATAATAGTTATAACATTCTTGTTCGTACTTCCGGATGAAAAAGTTCGAATTCCAATTTATTGACATTTATAATATCAATATTTACTTAGCTGATTTAAAGGATGGTGCTCATTTCATGAGCACTTCGTTTCCCGTTAACAAATGTATTTACTTCCTTACTGAGGAAGCATTAATGATTTTTTAAATAATTTAATTTTGAATTATTTAAAAAGAGAAATTTACAAAAAATACCAAATTACAAAATAATACAACAAATTTGTAAAATATACTGACCAATCAAATTTTGTATGTGAAATGGTAACTTTTAAAGCTGGAAAAGGGAAAGAGGATGTTCCGTCGCAGCCTATCACTTTCCCAGCTTTATGTTGTTTTTTTTTTAAGAAAATTTTCAGAATTACTTCATTTGAAAATTTATGATCAAAAAGTATTTTCTGTTCATGCACCAGCTTTGAATTATGTCGATGAAAAACGTTTTTCTGTTTAAAGAGATTTTTCAAACATTATAAATGAGTCAATGGATTTGCCTAGAATCAAGGAAATCTTTCCGTTCTTGCGTAAATTTTGAATCATGTTAATGAAAGAAGTTTAACTATAAAAACCCGTTTTTCAAATATTATTCATTACCATAGCTTTATTACTCTTCAAAAAATGAAATAATATTATAGGGGATTTGATTCGTCTCGAGTCAGCACTTCTTTTCCATTCTCGCATCAACTTTAAATTATGAGAATGAGATAATTTTTACTAAAAATCGATTTTTCATATAATATAAAAGACTATAACTTCCTTACTCTTAATTAAAATGTATTAATATTATAGATCAATAGATTCGTGTTGAACCAAGGAATCTTTTATATTGTTGCAGCAACTTTGAATTATGTTACTGAAAAAAATTTTGCTATGAAAAACAGATTTTTAAAACATTATAAAGTGTGACATCCACACACACATACATCCGGACAATTGTTTAGAACATTGTATTAGACATTTTTCATCTGAGGAACGTTTAATCAAAAGAATTTAAAGTTTTTCGAAATTGTTACCATGACAAAGCTTCCTCTGCGATGAAGCAAAGCATAAAAGGATTATTAATAGTAATATCAATAATAATAAAATAATATTAAAGAGTGTTTAAAAATTCCGAAATCCTGTTGATTTATAACTGAAATTTCATCAATTTTTAAGATTTAAAGTTGAAAACTCTTGAATTTTGATCTTCGAAATCATCACAATTTAAGAATTTTTATTTATACATCTTTAAAACTGAAGAAATTTAAATTGAAAATCGTTAGAATTAAAGAATTTAAATTGTAAATCTTCAAAACTGACATATTCATGAATCAATCATTTGAATTTGTTTACTTGTGTGAAATATATGATAAAAATAAAATGAAGGAAGCTTTAATTTCAATCTTCAATGAAAAACTTATCTTTTTGTTGGTGGTTTCCATAAATCCAATAAGAGACGAATAATCTTTTCCCCAAAATTATTATTTAGAATATTTCTGAATACATTGATTGCATCCTAATAGACGACTGTCCAATTCAAAGCCACTATGTATACTGACAAGTGCTTCGCATTCCTCCCCTCGACTTGAAACAGGGACCGTCGCATCGTAGGAACGAGATCATAAAAACAAAATATTAAAGAATCATTTCGAGCTCGGTACTTAAAATATTTTCCTATTTTAAAAAATATATATATTAAAAAATGTATTTACTGCTCAATGTCTCAATATTCAAATATCAAATATCAAATATAATTTTTAACAATACAAAATACCATACAAAATTCTAGATATTCATGATCGCAACATATAAAAATTGATAATCAAAAAGAAAAATTTGTCTCCTATATATTAGAATAACTGTAGCTGTATTTTAAGCTTTCTGTACAAAGTATACATGCTCTGAAGATCTTCCACAGAATACCATTATTTCAGTTACTAAGGGAAATGCTTTCATTTACAGAAAGTATTTTATTTTATTAATTTTTATAAGTAATGCATGTACATCCTTCAGGCAACCGTATTTTTGGTAGGTAACAGGATGCCATTATAACAGTTTAATTATTTTAATAAAGCGTTTAATGTAACACGAGCATGGTTTCCAATTTTTCTCGACATGATTTGGAGCAGCAAAGCAGGTCTTTGCCGGTAGTGGGGGATACTTTACCTGCCGCGCGCTGTGAAAGTTTGCTTTGACGGCCGCGCGAAATCCGCGCGCATGCGCGTTCGGTAGTTCGACCCACGCGCACTGTTCTGCGCTGTATTTGTCCCTTTAAACTAACCTCAAACCTGAGACGTAATATCATGAGAAAACTCGGAGACCTTACTCTTATTGCATAAAATATTGTGTGTGCCGAGACAGCGATAGATTTTTTACACCCGAGAGTGAGTTTTTAAAAACTCGGCTTCGACTCGTTTTTTCAATCTCACCCTCGGCCGTAAAAAGACTATTTCGCTGCCTTGGTGCACAAGAGACTATTTTATTAGCAAGGAGACAATTTCTCTTAAATTTTTGTAAATGCGAAAAATACGCACCGAAGCCTACACTTGATTAATTACATCCCCATCAAAACATTTTTTTTTAACGAATTTATGTTTCGGGAACAAAAACCACGTGTGAAATTATAGGGGAAGAAACGATCATTGCGTCTGGATCAAACATTTTGTAGAGTTGACCAAGTACCAAACTTTTGAGAAAAGTACAAATAACCGAACTCTAGAAAACGACCGCAGGGTCTATGGCGTAATGTTTATTACCTTATTTTAAATTGTTGTTTAATGTAAACTTAAAAAGGTCCAATTGGGTAACAAAATTACACAAGAGGAGTTGAAATATTAAAATATTTCGGAATCCCAATCAATATCGTTAACTGCATTTTCAATCATTAATTAACACTTTTTAACCATTTTTTTTGCAGAAGAATAAGATCATACACTTTTTATTCTAATATTTGTAATATACATTGGTCAAAACCGAATGTTTTTAATCAAATGCACTAATATCAGTTACCTTATTATTGGCGCCGTTTTTTCGAACAAAAAATTAACTCTTGCTTATATTTGTATACTTTTACGTGCTCTATGGCCTACTGCCCTACAGATTTTATAGCTAGCTTCTGCTGATATTTATTTCGGACTGTAGGGGAATGACTTTCCATTTGAGTCTGACCATGACATGCATATATTTTTCTATTTAGCTCAGTAGTGCACACATATGTTCCGCATTTTCAAGCAAGCTTTTTCGTAAACAATTCTTACATCACATGCGTGTTTTAATGTATTTTCTGACTTTTAATATCTGTTATTTCAAAAATCATTTTTTTTTTATCATAAATCTGGCTGTGAGCAGACTTATTTTTTAACAAAAGCGGACACACGACGAACATGCGATTTTTCACTCTAAATGCAACGACCCTCTTTTTTTTCAAGAACTCAAATAGTTCTCGAGAAATGAACAAAAATCTTTGAAAAATGTGATGTAAAAAACGAAAATAAAATAATAGGAAATATAAACAAAAATTTAGCCTCTCCGAAGAATTCTTTCGATTTGTGGTAGAATTTTTATTGCTTATTTATCTCACTATATCCCTTCTTCTACTTTTTAGTCAGTATAGTAGACATATCAATTAGAAATTTCTTCTGCAATAAGTTTAGTATCACGTGTATGTTTTTAAATATTGTTGTTCTTTTTAATATGCTAGCTATGCCTGACGTCATAAAAATAGCTTTTATGTTTACGAGAGTTATTTTTGTATTATTTACATGTATCACTTGCTGCATACATCCTAATGTACACTTGTGTTTATTTAAGTAAGCGTTTGTGCGCGGCTCGGAACTCTTTGTCATCGCCGTCTTCTTTAAACTCATCATCAGCGGGACTTTCAGTCTGCGAGAAATATTATGGACTACATAATTGATATTCAAGGCCTTCGCAAACTTGAAAATAAGTTTATTGCAAAATCATTGCAGTGGATCATAACTACATCAGACATTGCATAGCTGCACCACCTTATCCCTTCTCGGATATCTGTAGCAATACCAAACAAAAAAATATCTGGCTCACCTGTTATTTTCACAGCATGTAGTGGTTTGAGGTCGACACTTCTGCCAAATATCAACATCCGAATCTTCGTAATTTCTCACAAACAGCTGGTCGAATATACAACCGCGGCCAGGAAAAAGATGTATTTTTGCAAAATACCATGAGTAGATGGATTATCAACCGGAAAAAATTAACCTGTCCTACTTTTATAAAACTGAAAGGCAGTAAAGACTACTGTTTTTATTACGGCATGAAGAAGAAACATTCTTTACGTGTGCTATCAATAACGTAACTAAACTGAATATCTGGTTTGCAAGTCAACGGCGAGAAGAAATATTGTTTTGCGGCATCACATGTTGCAGTCGAAGTACTTCGAAAATAAATGAGTGGTCTAAAATTGACAATCTTGCGTCGGCGATGACATCGAGGACCCTTTTTGAGAACATACAGATTTCTGCGAAAAAAATAATCCGGACCATGACTGAGGCAAATAATTATTTACCAGATTCACCTAGACTTGGAGTCTTGGAAATAGAGATAGACAGTTTTCAAATACGACTGGTGTATTCCCTGCGGATTGGATGCCAAAGGTGTAGATGAGGCCGGTTCCTTTAGTTTTCAACACGGATTTACACAATTAAAAAGGATCGCATTTAGTTACGGTTTATAGTGAGCGAAATGGCCACATTCTGATGGAACACAACAGAGTTATCAATTTCCACTTCGGACATATTTGGTCAGTTTTGTAGTATGTTTTTGTATCATATGTGCAGTGGCTTTTCTTTGCACGGTTTGACGAACCTTTTTGGTAGTGATGTCGTTCGTGACGAGGAATGGCAAGCCGGAGGTTGAGGAACAGAAAAACGCAAGGCCTTGAATTTTGTCCGCCTTGTTTTGCCTCGAAATGCGAGGCCTCGAGCTATCCTTTTTAGCAAATTTTTGGTAGAAAAAGACCGCATTGCTGACAGATTTCAAGGTGGACATTATAATAAGAGGACTAATGATGTACATCTTGAATTTTGTGTTTAGTTTTGGTCTTTACATCTTGCTACTTTATATATAGCATAGTATACTTGCATTTAATACTGGGCGCTACGTGTTACTTTTAAGAGTTCATTAAAATGTTTTTTTTCGGAATATATTAATATCTATAATTCTTCAAGTATCTCTTCCTCCTTTCATGCTGCGTCACTTATACATCTTTACTTTTAAGATTGATTGAAAATTTTCGTTTGGAGGAATGGAAAGTCTGTGATTTCTTTATTGAAATCAGATGATATCCCAGTTTACGATGTGTAACAAGTCATAATAATCATAATAAAAATCTTTAATTTGAGGTAGATGTATCTTTAAGCTGTAAACTTGTTTTCAAACTTATAAACCAGTTTTACTAGTTGTGATTAGATGTTTTTATTTTTTTAATTCTCTGAATAAATCTATTTTATTAGGTTTAGACACAAACGGAATCTCTTTTATTTATGATCCTATTATTTTAGAAAATAAGCTTTAGTATTTAACAATAAACTTTATTTTTGAATTAAAGTCATTAAAGTAGAATCATAGATGTTAATTATTGCTTTCAGCATTAGTCTATAGAATTTGAGAAACCATAAGTAAATCTTTAGAATATTGCTTCACATAGACTTTCCGAAACTCCATCAACCCTGAATAAGTATACCGTCCATCTAGTTATTCTAGTTGCATAAGGTCGTTAGCCACAAGGACAATAATTTTACGGTAGAGACCAAATAGTGATACTAAGATTAGTTTTTTTACAATATTTTCCTTCTCGACAAAAATATTTACTAACTCCTGAGTGGAAAAATGGTTTCTAATGAATTTAAAAGGTCACAACCTTGGTACAGTAACAAAAAATGCATGTTAGATCTAGCGAGGCAAGGCCCAGACACTTGTTCTAACAGCCGAGGGGTAGGGATATGTGCCAGATGTTTAGGGAAACACTGGATAGTGGCTCTGCAACGACAGTCAGCAAATAGTTACTATTTATTACCAATAGAGTATACATCCGAAAATTTATTTCTGGCGTTTAATTAAGCTATGTACACTCTCAAATAAGGGAAATGCAGATTACGTTCATTTTAATTTTGGTGAGATTATTCAACACATCAGAATCTTATATTTATAATTGTCTAAGAAATCTTTGAGGATTTTTTGAGTACTCTTTTATCATTTTGGTATGCTCTATATTATGCCATTTCAAATTGCAATCGTGGCAATTAGAAATAATTTTTAATTAAAGTTGTTTACATTTGCATTATTTCATGTCATCTCGAAAGTTTCTGCGTGGAGTAGCTGCTTTGCGGTTCCCGGTAAAAAGGTGTGTATTAAAATGGATTTAAATGATTTCAAATATGGCAAAAAACATTTGTTTCATTTCAAAGTGTTGTGAATTTGGCCTTAGGAGGAATTGTTCGGAATTGCCTTGAGTGTACTGCGAGTCAAAAAGAATTGTTCTGGATTAAAATGTTAACGATTATACTTACCGGAAATAATTAATTTGACTTCAACATTCGTCCGCATCTTGCGGCATTTAAAAGGATTAACTTGCATTCAGTTTTCACCCTCTTTAACATAATTAACCCTTCGTTTACAGACTTCTTTTCCGCACCTTCCGTTTACAGACAGGGTCTTTTAAGTCCGAGTCAGTTTTTGAACTTTTTCTGGTTTAAAAAAAACACTGGTAAAATGCTAGGTTACTTCTTAAATCATCTACTACATGTCCTAATTGTTGTCAGTGTTAATTGTTAAAAACTTTTAGAATAAAAATCTTTTCCCGTAGACTAGATATTCTAGATTTTAAAATCGTGTGTGCCTTAAAAGCCCCTGTCTGTAAACGGAGGGTTAAAACATATTCATGGATTGACAGAAATCATCATAGGATTAAAAAGGATTGAAGTGAGAAGCAAATATTT
>CAKNWU010308988.1:0-13604 GCA_932072015.1 Andricus quercustozae
ATAAAATAGTTTTCAAGTTATTGAAAACCATATTTTTTCAGTTATTTTACACCCAATTTGATTTTGTGCAATAGATATTAGTTGGCGCGCAAAATATTGAAATAACTTTTTGTCCTCTTGAGCTTGTCTAACAAGAGAAAAAAAAACCTTTTTAATTTTAAATGTTGCATGTTAGATGTGTAGAATTATGTAGAAATTAAAAAAAAATTAATTTGCCGCCATGTTGGTTTTTTGCAACTTTTTTAGATTTTTTAGAACGTAATATTCTTCCTGAAGCCATGCCATTTTTTTCTAACATCGTTCACATCTATTTTGTTGAAAGCTGTAGAAGTCAACTACTTTTTGAATATTAAATTGGCCATCACCTTGGAGTTTTCAAAATTTTGTGTTTCTCGGATCAACCTTTTCTTTCTGAAACCAAACCTTTTTTTCTAACGAAGTTGAAAAGATTTCGTTGAGATCATTAGAAATTAGATAATTTTTACATTTTCACTTGGCTGCCGTCTTGGATTTTTTCAAAAGTTTTAAATTCTCACATACAGCATTTGATTTCAAATTATTGCTTTTGTTTTTACAATATTTTGTCACAGCTTGTTAATAAAAATAAAAGAAGTTTCTTGATCCTTGGATAAATTATTAGTGCTTTGCCTCAGGTTTCATGGATATACCGATTAGAGTGAAAATTTGTATCTTTTAAATTCTTAAGCGTGACATCAAAGCAAATTCATGGTTAGAGGCCCTAACATTATGCAATCGTCATAATCGCGCAGTGTTTAAAAATGAAATGTGACTCTCAATCTTTGTGATTGAAGCACATAAGATGTTCGGATTTGATACCTTCTACTGTGTTTTGAATAATACATAATTTTTTATAACACATGCATGATTTCATCCCTTTTCGGCGCCTATTAAGCGGGGCTAAAGCTCTACTTTTTACTCCCTAGGACTGAAAAGTGACGTCAGAGGTGAACAATGAAAATTATAGGTCTATGAGCTCGCATTTTACTATTATCAGCCCATTCACCGTAAAACTGTGAGGAAATTTTGGTTGCAGATAAAGAATTTTGCGTTTTTTTATGGAAAGTTACGATATATAACTGATCCAATTACCTTAAATTACCGAAAATTTCCATACATTTCCGGAAATTTATGGAATTTAAAAAAAATGAATTTTGGGTCATTTAGGGTAGGTTACCATATTTACTTGTAAAGTTACCATAAATGACCGAAAATTTACATAAATTTCCGGAAATTTATGGAAATTAAAAAAAAAATATTGGGTAATTTATGATATGTCATCATATTGACCTGTGAAATTAACATAAATGACCGAAAATTTATAGACTTTTTTGAATGAAATGTATGGCAAGTTACCATATATCACCTCTAGAGATGCCGTAAATTACCAAAAATTCCCGATAATTTTTTGCTTGAATTTTTGATAATTTGTAATAAGTTAACATAAATTTCATGCTTCTTTATTCAAAATCTAATATGGACTAAAATCATGACTGTATTTCGAGAAATGTCTGAAATCATCCATTTGTTATAAAAAATATCGTATGCATCAAGGGGGAGAGGCCCTTTTTCTCCCCCTAGGTGCATAATATACTAATACATCCCACATAATATATAACGTTTAATATTCTTTGATGGTGTTTTCTAATATTGACAATGCCTTTTCTAGATGTTCAAAGGTAATGTAAACGGAGATACAATTAGATTAAATAAATTTGAAGTACCAATCATCGCACAATGGATTAGAATAAATCCTACTAGATGGAGAGATCGGATATCTCTAAGAGTAGAACTTTATGGATGTGAATATGGTAAGAAATTATCATCAGCTTTGATATATTTAATAATATCTTGTTTTTTTTTAAACATAGATGCAAAACTCTCGATTGGCCACCGTTTAGAGACATCGAAAATTTTCGATTCCGCATCGTGCGCGAAGACGATGAGAAAAATCCCCAACATCGGTTAGCAAAATGCTTTCACCGGTGAGCAAAATGCTCTCCATTGGTACCAAAACATTTTGCTCACTATGTGAACATCCATCTGGTTGAAGTTGGGTTAGTAATTTGTCATTTTAGTGTATTCGATGTCTGTAAACGGTAGACAACCTCAGGTTTTGCATTGTAATTTGTAAAGATACATGAGGCCCGTGAGGCCTCGTGTATCGAAATATACTATTTCTTAGTTCCAATTTCGTCTAGATTATTGTTCAGTATAATTTAAAAAAAATTAAAATACGATAAAAATTATTTCTGTACTTTTTTTTTTAATTCATGGAAATTCATGTCATCCATACTTTTTAGTGTCTGATGTTCTTTCGTTTAATGGTTCGTCAATTTTACGTTGGGACCTAATGCGAGAACCTATTGAAACCGATCGACATTCAATCCGTTTTCGATTTAAAACTAACATTGCCGATGGAGTGTTGATGTATTCTCGAGGAACGCAGGGAGATTTTATAGCATTGCAGTTGCGCGATAACAGAATGTTATTGAATATCGACCTTGGTTCTGGAATAATGACAAGTTTGTCAGTTGGAAGTCTCTTGGATGATAATATGTGGCACGATGTTGTAATCGCCAGAAACAGAAGAAACATCGCCTTCTCAGTAGACAGAGTTTTGATAAAAGGTCGAATTAAGGGAGAATTTCATAGACTGGATTTAAACAGAGTCGTAAGCTTCAATTGTAAAATATAAACTGCATATTACTTGCAATGAGTCCATAAAAATAATGTAATGCTTCATTTTTCAGTTTTACATAGGTGGTGTCCCTAATAAACAGGAAGGTCTTGTGGTAAACCAAAATTTCACAGGCTGTATTGAAAACTTTTACCTTAACACGACCAGTATCATTAGCGATGTTAAAGAAATAGAGAGATACGGCGATTATTTGCGATACCAGAGAATAAATACTGTTTACAGTTGTCCCGAACCACCAATAATTCCTATAACTTTCTTAAAGGCTAACTCTTATGCAAAACTAAAAGGATACGAAGGCGTGTCATCTCTTAACGTTTCTCTCTCGTTTAGAACTTATGAAGATCGTGGTGTAATTTTGTATCATCACTTCACTTCTCCAGGATTTGTCAAGGTAAATCAAATCATGAACACAAATACAAGAAATTACGTTAATCTTTAAATTATACAATGTGTCTATTGAGGTATTTACATGAACGAATCGCAAATTTATATAAATAATACAATTAATAAATTATACTATGTTTAAGTATTCACTTAAACTTAAACTTAAAGATTGAAATTTTTGTAATTGTTAGTTATTTCTATTAAAAATAATTCTACATTTTTAACCTTGCAAATATGAAAACATGCCGTTTTGATGTTTAAATTAAACTTTTTTTAATTTCTATGACTTTCAGTTTGAATAATATTTATTTCGATTATTTTATTTTGATACACTGTCCAATTTCCAAAGCTTGAAAATTAAAATTACGCGGCTAAAAATGCTTCCAATTTAAACATGAATGTGTTTAAAGTTGAGCAAATTTTAATATGCTAATTTTAAATTCCTTTCAATTTAGAATTATTGTCACACTTTGAATATTTAATGCTAAATGCTCGAATCTTAAAATTTCAAAGACGGAGAAAAATCTTAGTAAGCTGGTGATAAGAAAGATAAATTATTGGAAGATCTTTTCTAAATTTTGAGTCATTTGCTTAATTAAAATGTAATTCTTAAGACGTCAAATGTTATTCTATGGATCGAATCCATTTTATATCATACTGGCAGTGCAACTTTAAATCACAGAATCATTCTCCTCTTAAATATATTGTTTTAAAAGAAAATAAGAAGACAAGTATTTTACCGCCTTTGAGAAAAAAAATCATTTTGGCGAAGTTATACTTTTTTGAATTTTTAGGGTTGTTTTCCCAAAAAATACCAGTTTTTTCTCGAATCCCCCTTTTTCTTAAAACCCCCACCTTTTTTTGTAATTTTTTATTTTTTTTTTGCTTTATTGGTACTTGAATGGCGAAGAAATCTTAAGAGTTTTATGCAAGATAAACTATTTTCCTGGTCAAGAGAATTTTTTTCTCGAAAAATTGAATTTTTGCATATTCAAGAGGCAAATGATTCTATGATTTGAAGTTTCACTACCTATTTGATTTGAAATAGATTCCATTTATGATATAAAAAATAGTAAAACACAGGTGTTCTATTGCGCATGCTTCTACTGAGCGGCGCTCATTAACTATAATTCACAACCGTATTTTAAATTTAAATAGAGGCGCGTAATACAGCTAATGAACCCCGCTACAATCCAAGCTCTAGGCCAGTGGTCGGCAAACTTTTTACTCACTTTTCAGGTATGGTCAGGTTCGTCCCGAAATAATTTTTTCTACTACTTTTCGTTATGTTCATGAACCTTAGTGTGAGTGAGCTTACTCCAGCAAGGCTCTTTTGTCCACAGGCAGGTCAACGTAAGGAAAATTAAAAACTTTTAATTTTTCAACTAGCGATTTGAAAATAGCATAATCAGCATCTACGAATTTTTCCGATTCCAATGATATATTACTTTCCTAGAAAAGTTGAAAATTTGAAGGATTTTAAGATCAAGAAACTTTAACTCAATATTCAATTTAATACTAAATACTTCTCAAATTTCCAACCTTTATATACAAATTACATGTCGTTGGAATCGGAAAAATATGTAGATTCCAAATACATTACTTTTTAATCGCGGATTGCAGAATTAAGAAACTTTTAATTTCAAATTTGTCTCCCATTTTCCAACAAAGGACCCTTGAAGGAAGGGTTCGTCTGCCCAAGCTCGCAGGTACCTGACTAAAAGTAGGTCGTTGGTCAGGCTACCCTGATTTGGTCAAGAGCGTGCCGACCTAGAGTACGTTCAAGACGACCACCCGTGTGAACCGCTGTGTGAACCATAAAAAGGGGCGGAGTTTAGGAGAGTGTAGTGGAAGGTGTTGTTGCGCTGAACGGCCCAGAAGGAAAGTTTGGCTCTAAATGTAAAGGCCCGAATTTCAGGTTATGTGATTTTTTTATTAATATTAGGTTATCAGTATTCACTATATGTTCAGAAAAGATTTACTTATCGTCTGTATATGTAAAATTCCTTGCTGCTATTTTACAAATCATCATTAATGACAGAGATAAGTTAATGATTTTTAAAAACGAAGTATGATAGAATATCGTTTGTTGGATTTATTATCGGAAAGGGGAAAGATCGTTTCATAGTACGTGTTTCACAGTAACGCGATACTTAATTCAAAAAGTAACGACAACCTTAAAACCGATCAGGAGATTTTTTTACAAAGTTTAGTAATTAATTCTCATCGCAACATGTAATAGTTAATATTTTAACATAAAACAAAGCTTTTAATTTTAAATTAAAAAAAACAGTTGAATTCAATAAAAAAGACGAATTTTGAAGAAAATAGCTGAATCTTCAACCAAAACAGATTAATTTTCAACCAAGCAGTGGCATTTTTAACCAAAAAGGATGCGCTTTCAACGAAGAAGTAATTTTCTAATCAAAAATACGAATTTTAAACAAGAAAAATGAAATTCAACCATGAAAATTCAATTTATAACCAAAAATGGAATATAACTACATTTTCGGGTTAAAAAATTTATTTTCAAAGAAATATAAATAAATTTTCAACTAGTTGAACTCAAGTACAGAATACGAATTTTAAACAAAGAAAGATTGAAGCAAGAAAGATCAAATTTCAACCAAATAGTAACGTTACAGCATTAATTTTGACTGGTGACGTGTCAAACAGTGGATCCTTTATTTAATTACGTGCTGTTTTGAAGTATATGAAGAAGTAAATTATATTGAAAAATGGCCTAAAAAGCTGTTTGCTAGAGGCACTTACCTAGATCTATTTAGTTAGTATGATATGGTACTGCTATTTTATTAGTTGAGACACAGATTCCGTTAGTTGCAGTGACTATTCAATTAGTATCAGCAAGGAAGAAAATGCGGTCAAACAAAACTAGTAATAGCAATAGCATATCTTACAAACTAAATAGTTGGTCCAACTAATCATTCTTTTCAGTGCACGTAACTAAAAGAAGGATTTTTTTTTCTTTTTCTGAGAATAAGTCTTTTCGTATTTATTTTTTACATTTTTTAATAATGATTATTATCAGGACAGTCATGCATGTAGCACACTCAGTATTCGCGATAGAAAAGGATAAGTGAATCTTTTCTGAACAGTCATAGCGTATTCGGTAATCCTGCACTGGTGCACGCCAGAGCATTCTGACCTGTTTCGAAACGGGTCGAAGGGAGAAGGAAGAACGTGAGAAGAAGTAAGAGGGAGCAGGTCGGAGTGCTCTGGCGTGCATCAGTGCAGGATAACCGAATACGCTATTAGTGATTGTAAAATAACCTGATTAAAATGAAAAAGCAGAACTTTACTTTTATTGTTGAGCGCTAAATAATATCCATTCGGTGACAACATATTCCTTCCATTCGGTTCTATTTACCAACAATTCTCGCCGAATTCCGCCATTACACGCTCTCACCTACCTAAATTCAGCAGATGAAAAAGTTACTCCACGGGTGACCCCCACTCTTTCCCCTGATGAGTCTTGAACGATTCACCCGAGTGAACTGAGTTTCCTCCAGGCGTTGCTGAACGGGTTTAGGTGTGGTCGTCTTGAACGTAACCTAGCATGAAAAAATTTTGCCATGCATTTTTGGACCACCCTAATGTATAATATCTGTAAAGATAAGAAATTATATGTCAATTTTGTAGAAATAGTTGTAGATACTTGAAATATTTAATTTAATTAATTTATTTTTATTTAAAGGGCCATATTAAAATTTAGTTTAACATATGAGTCTAAAAAGCCAAATTTCCAATTTTCTTAATTCTTCTTGGTTCTTGAACACTAATAAAAAATCCATAATAGATAAGCGCATGAAAATATTTTCCCTCGAATACACTACAGCTGTTTGACATTCATGCCAAATTTCCACTATTTAGCAAAAATATTGTACGAGCTAGGAGTCATAAACGACGATCGGATATCCGACCGTCATTATAAGCTCTCCCACACGTCTCAAAGTTTTTGAGTAAAAAGTACCTTCTCAATCCCGACCGCGGCGCCGCATTCACCTCAATGCAGGCAAAACTCTTATCAGTGATGATCAGTGTATTTTCTATCTGTCATTTATTGTCATTCGTGGTTACATATTTAAATTGTGATTATATTTAGTTTTTGTAAAGTCATGCACGAAATTTGCGATGTCTGATTTATTTGCTCAAAAAGTCTGAATAATTCAAATACAAATGCCTGCCAAATATTTTTTGGGGGCTAAATTTTTCAAAGTGAAAAAAAATTCTTTCTGCATCTTAAATTAATCACTTCCTTAAAATAATAATATAATACAATGTAACATAGGATAATAGTACATTGTTAACCGAGTGGGGAATCGACTAGTCCCCCACTTGGTTAACATATTATTTTCTTTACATAACGCGAATGGCAATGCGATTTCGGGGCCTGGCGCGAAACAGCAAGAGTGATGGGTTCCACGATCGATTGATGCAACCATGAAAATATGGGCTTAAAGGTACTCCTATGTTTGCATCCAGCCCTTTGACCCGCTCGTTGGGGGCCTATTGTCCTGTCCGAGTCGAGTCCTGACATCGATGTTAACAGTCTAATATTACAAAACTGTCCCGTCACTATTGTGGAAAAGTAAGTTTTATCACACAGACTCATCGATCGTGGAATCGAGATCACTTTCACTGATTCGCGCCAGGGTCCCAAAATTGCATTTCCCGCACGGGTATTTTAGAAAATAATTAATTAATTATTTCTCATGCCAATTTACTCAGGACTGGATAATTATTTTTAATTACTGTACTGTCCACTGCATCAAGTACTAAATAATGTTCAAACTAATTTCTTATTTCATTCAAATATGGGTAACGCAAGAATATATCATCTGATAGCCGTTGTGACCTATATTCCAAAAAAATGGTTAGCGATATATATTGTTTCTGTGTCAACATTAATTTTACATTTTCGTGTGATGTGCAAATACAAACAGAATTAATACCGCTTGTTCCATCAACAACACACCAATTCGGACGCAATTCTGCAATGATAAAAAATCCTATTTTTAAATCCAGTTTCGATGTTTTAAAATGAACGCGAAGTTCTTTCTGTCTCTGGTTATTACGAACGGATACACCGTCTTTCATTACCGGATACATCCTGCTCTTCTCATCGAATTCAAAAAACTGTTCAATCATTTCTTTATCTTCTGTGATTCTCTTACGGCGTTTATATGTGACTTCGGGAAGAAGACCATATTCTTGAGTTAACTTTCGTGATTTTTTTACCAAATATTCACTAACTTTAAATTGAGCGGAATATTTCTGTATCAACCACTTTTAATTTTCCCAGCAGAAATAAGCAGTCGTTTAAGAGTAGTTGACTTTCATTTGAGTTGAAATTTTAAAGTGGGAATATCAATACCTTAGGATTTTTTAGCCCTCTGTGTACAGTGTACTCAGTTCATTTTTCTCCCGTTGCGTACACCATGGGTTACGCTAACCCGCCAACTTTGTTGGCGTATATCTCCGAATCTATTTAACCAATTTCAACTATTTTTTTATCGAAAGGAAATACAGGCAGGATTATGATGGTGTTGGTTAAAATAATAATAAATAATAATTTAAGCAAAAAAATGAAAAAAAGTTTGAGCGTGCCTAGGACGATTGTTGGTTCTCGCGCTTCGCGCTCGATGTTGTCGAAAATGTGAACTTTTCTATATTATTTTCAACATTTTTATAACAAATGTATATTACATTTATTTCTGTACCTCCGCCTGGGATTGCTTACTCAGATATTAAAAAAATTAAATTTTCGTCTAAGTGAGAAATTGTATTCAGATAGTTTCGGAATGTATTTGATAGCTGGTAAAAATTTGGATTGAAATTTGATAATCTATCAGAAAAAAGTTGTTTTTTTCTATGTTTTGAAAGTTTTCCAAATTTTAAAAAGCATATAAGTTGTTTTAATTATCATAGAAATTAAAAATGCCATTAGAATAATTGCCAAGTCTTTTTATTATGTACCTGTAACTTTGACAAAAATGTCTAAACTTTATTAGCAAATTTTGCTTTACAGTTTCAAAATGATCTATTTGAATTTTTGTCTAATCTAAACATTTAATTAGGATTAAAACAACTTATATGCTTTTTAAAATTTAGAAAACTTTAAAATTTCTTAACCAATAAGATGAATAGTTTTTTCTATTTTTTGAAAATTGCCTAAACGTTAAAAATCAAATAAGTTTTTTCATTTTCATCGAAATTAAAAATGTTATTAGGGCAATTCGCAAGTCTTTTTGACATATAGGGGAAACCACCCTACAGTAGATAATGATCATACAGTAGATAATAATCAATTATAATTACTAATTGATGTTAATTAATTAAATATAATGAATAATTAGGACACGATACGTCTTAATATATTAAAATTATAATCTATTATTTTACTTGTATTTGTGCTTTTAATTGAGGATTATCTACTGTAGGTTATCGCTTCTAGATTATCTCTTCTACATTTATGATAGATTTCTTGAAATTAAAAACAATTCTTCCCATCGAACCAGAGTCATAATTTCCCCTAAAACGTTTGCGACACCGATGCCTGTGGACTTTTTGAACTCCTGCTGTATTTTTTATAATACTTATTATAAATAAGAACCCTCAATGATCAGAATTGGTTTTGTTCACATTTTTTAATTTATTTTCGACAAAATGAACCTTTTCTACTCCCTTGACATTTTTTTCGTACTATCTCGTACATAATACCTATTATTTATTCACAACCATATAAACAATATATTTGTTATGAATGGGCGCCACCCTAAAAGGCATAATTTTCAAGTTATTAGTGATATCGTTTTCCATAAACCTAATTTTACCGTACAAAGTATAACTATTTTGCTTAGAATTTGCGATACCTGCTCCTTATTGGCCTGGATACGTAAAAAAATAAGGTAGAAGGGATATTTGTCAAATTTTAATAAATATTGATGATATTAAAAATATGCTTAGTCAAAGTTACCTTACATTTGAAAAATAATTTCTCGACTTGTAATGATTATTTCGCAATTAAAAAATAAGATCCCTATAAGAAACACTATTTTTTAGTATGTTGAGAAATTTCAATCCAAATTTTGACTAGATATCAAGTATGTTTCGAAAGTATTGTTAAAAATTATTACATATATGGTATGCCTGGATTCGTCAAAGAATAAGGTAGAGAGTTTCAGGTCAGCCCTGAAGAAGTGAACTGCAATGTTCACGAAACGTCGGCAATCTCGTTAGTTTTGTACACGATTGAATCCCGAAAAAGCTTTTAAATTTTTAATTTAAATTTATCATAATAAGGTAGATAATAAGATAATAAGATAAGATAATAAGATAAAATAAGGTAGATAAAAATAACATCCCTATAATAAAAACTATTTTTGTCATAGATTAAGAAATTTCAATCAAAATTATTGCTATTGACATTCGATTGCCAAAATGAGAAACTTAGGTTCTTGTTTTTCATTTTTCAATTATTATGTTGTGAATTACAGTTAGCGTAGGCATTGTGACCTTAGGATAGGAGCCCTAAAGCTTGCCGGGGTAAGTTAAAGGGTATGCATTGCAGTGAGTACAACAGCCTGGGCGTGCCTAAAATTCTCCTTAATATTTGGCCGCCAGGATCGGTAGTTACTTGCCTTAAAATTACTCCATGTAGACACTTTGTTCGCAGCTGTTTTTTCATGTTTATTAAGGAGAAATATTTTGGTTATATACAGATAATAATTGTTGGTAACGAATCAATCTACAAGGGGTATTTCTAAAAATTTTGAAATAATCATTGCAAGCCGATAAATTAGTCTTCAAAAGGGTAACTTTGACCAAGCATATTTTTAATATAATAAATATTTATTAAAGTTTGACAAATATCACTTGTAGCTTATTCTTTTATGAATCCAGGCATACCACATAAGTCATATTTTTCACTATACTTTCGGAGAAAATAGCGACAAGCGATAACTTTACAAAAGCCCGTATACCCAGCCCTCTTAAATAGAGAGCATTTTGTAACATGGTGTATGCGCCATTTTCATATAACTGATAGACATTTAAAAATGATTTTTGTGAAAAGAGCAATATATCGGTTTACATAAATGGAAAAATCAATCCTAATAACACCCATAAACAATATATATGATTTCTGCAAAGCTTAAAAATCCTATTTATAGATCCAGTTTTAATGTTTTAAAATAACCGTGAAGTTCTTTCAGATTAATAAAAAAAATCAAACGCTTTTTCTTTTTAGTTTGTTGTGCAAAACACAACAAAGAACTTTTTCAAAATAAAAGTTAATTCAATTCCAAAGTCACCATTTTATTTTCTCGAAACTGGATGACTTTTTTAAGCAAACCTATTTTAGTTCAATTCGTCCATTCAATAGCTGGAACTCAAATCCTTACTTTTTTTAAATCAGCAAATTCACTTCACAATTAATGTTGAAAGTCGATACGGATACAAAAACTAACCTCGAAACGTTACATTTTTCATTAATTTTTTCGAAAGTGGATAGCTTTTTGTAAGCAAGCTTTTTTACTTCAAGAGAGCATGGAAATATCTCGAAAATACTTTCATCTTGTTTTTTAATGGTCCTGCAGAATTTATAATATTTTTTAGGTCTCCTGAAGAAAAAGAAAAATCGACTCCTTACGAGTTTCCACCCGATTATTGTATTTTATTACTCTCCCTTTTACGGGTTTGAGGGCTTCGTTCCCTTTACATCTTTTACAATTTCACTTAACCACTATGCCTTATGCTTATCTTAACCTATAATCGCTTCGCCTTCTTATTATTGAAAGTTCTTAAACATTATCTTACTAACTATTATCTACAGCAAGTGCGCGAGACCTTCCAGGGCTTCCATTTCCTCTTACCATTGCTCTTAAAGCGTTACCAAGACACGCAACACTAATTTTCCTTATACATAATTCAATTTGGTTTTCTCCTCCCCCATATTCTCTCTTCCCTTTTCTCTTCTAAGCTCTTCATCCACTTTTCCCCTTGTCCACAACGGCTCAGTATTCACGTAACTTTATCTACCACGCTCTTACCCCCTTCCCCGGTATATCTCTCCAACACGTGCTCCCACGATTCCCTTTCATACCTACTTATCCTACACATTTTCATTTCTTCACTCATCCAATATTTACACTCATTCATGTCTTCTCCCATTCTGAATCATTTCCCCCTCTACTACCTGTCACTCCCTCCCCTCGTTACCCATTCTCCATTCCCTTCTAACTTGCCATCTCTCCTCCCATCTTGAATGTCCCGTTTTACCTCTACTCTCTCTATTTAGTATTTCCTGCAGGCATACTTGTGCATCCTTGCTACCCTTACCACTCTTAAGTTTCTCTTTGAAATTGCAGACCCTTTTCCTCTGCCTTATTACCAATTTCTCTCTGCCTGTTTCTTCTCTCAACATATAACCTGGGCAGTTCCAGCTCAGTCCAATAAGCCATCTCAGAAATCTCTCTTGCATGTTTTCTACCTTTTTGTACTCCTTTCACTCCCAAATTTCCACTCCATAACACATCACTGTCCATACCAATGAATCAAACAGCCATGCTCTCATCTTCCATTCCTCTTTGAATCTCCTTCTTCCAATCCCCCACACTTGACCCATCACCTTACTCACACTTTCCATTCTTTTTTTCACCTGAAGATCATTTCCACCACCCGCTTCGAACCAGAATCCTAAATAACAAAATTCTTCTTCCATTTCCCCATTTATCTTTCATCCATACTTTACTTAATTCTTTCTCTTCCTGAAACATACTATCTTTGATTCGTCTCATTAATTGTAAGGTCTTTCTCTCTCACATACTCTTCGAATCCTCTCATTAGCAATTTAATTCCACTTTCATTCTCTGCCGGAAGCACTACATCGTCCGCGTACGCTAACGAGTATATTCTTTTATTTCCTAGAACTGTACCCCCTTTACCTTTCTTTTCTATTTTCTCTTCTAGGGCTGCTAACAATATGCTAAACAACAACGAACTTAGCGGGAACCCTGGCCTGAGACCCTTGCCTGTCTAGAACTCCTCTCCTTTCTGTTCCCCGATCCTCACCCTTGTCTTCGTCTCCGTAAAGACCTCTTTTATCCTCTCAATCAGCTCTTCTTCCACCTCCCTTTCTTTCACTGCCTTCCATAAAACTTTTCTATTCACCGATCCGCAAGCTGCCTTAAAATCTACGAAGAGTGCGACCAGTTTTCCTTTTTTTCTGTCCCAGGTTCCTGTTGACTAGATAATGTAGAACGAAAATGTTGTCCACTGTCCCCATCCCCTTCCTGAATCCTGTTTGATTCTGTGGCATACTTCCTTTCTGTTCTACCTGTTCTTCTAATTTCTTCCTAAGCACCTCTGCGTAAATTTTTACACGTCACTGGCATGAGAGTGATTCCTCTATAATCTTCCACTTTTCTACCCCCTCTTTTCTTTAATAAAGGAACTACCAAACCTGTTCTCCACTCCTTCG